>RJWK010035515.1:0-22157 GCA_004363435.1 Platanista minor
GGTACACGGGCCTCTCACTGCTGTGGCCTCTCCCATTGTGGAGCACAGGCTCCGGACACACAGGCTCAGTGGCCATGGCTCACGGGCCCAGCTGCTCTGCGGCATGTGGGATCTTCCCGGACCGGGGCACGAACCCATGTCCCCTGCATCGGCAGGCGGACTCTCAACCACTGCGCCACCAGGGAAGCCCTCAGCTCTATTCTTGAGGCTCAGAAAGACTGGATGACTTGTCCAAATTCACAGTAGTAACTTTATTTGGGAGACAAAAGCCCAGAGTAGTAAAGGTGGAGAGAGGAGAGGGAAATAACATAAAAAGGTAATAAACAGTGAAATGCAATCATTTTAACGTATCAGTCACGACGTCAACAAGTTACCTATCGAGTATATTTGCTTGGCATATGGAAGATTTGCAAAGAACTGCACCTTGGAAGCAATCCAAGATGAGAGGAAGAGGAGAAATTTATCTACCTAGTTCCATTTCATCTCTCATTTCCCAATGATGAAATTTACTCCACAGGAGGCTCACACTCTCATATGTCCAGGTAATTTATCTAGCACCTTGGTGTTCATTCAGCAAGCTGGATCCCTAAGGTGTGGTGCTTCATCTAGTCATAAAGGGACTATTCAGCATGGCCGACATGCTGACCAGCAGAAAGAAAAAAGGAGGGCAGTCAAGGGAATCTGCAAAGAAGAGCAAGATTTTTACCTAATACTCATGCATTGTCAGGTAGAATCCTTACAACAATCTTAGGAGATAATATTATTGCTCATTGTTGTATTCCAACAATGGTACCCTGCGGACAGTCAGTGCATGTTGGTCATCTGAATGACTGAATGATTAAATGAACAGATAAATGAAACTCTGTTTCCTGTTTCCCAAATCAAGACACTTCCCATTATATTACAACTTCCGAAGTTAGATGAATCCAGCATTTGTATTTTGTCAGACTCTGACATGGCAGCTAAGGAAATGATTCAGTCACATTTACATGCCTTGTCCATTTGTCTTAAGGAAACATTTGGTCCCTCAAATAGATCATCATTTAGAACTCGAGTCTGAAGCTCAAATACCGTCAGGGACCAGTCAGATAATGTAAATGAGTAAATCAATATAAAAGCAATAGGCTGTGGACATTACAAATGCCATCTAATGTTCAAATTTAAATTTTAGCCAAATAAAACAGATCTGAGGCCAAAGTAGGCTCTCATCAATCTGCTCTTCACTTTGCATTAATTTTTCCTTTTATGTACTGCAGTACATAAAACAGATGCCTATATACAAAACAGAAAGATTTTTGGTTTTATATGATAATTAATCAAGATCACCTGACCTGATGTTAACACTGAATTAGTATATGCAGTCACCAAAAATATCTTTTCTAAAATGTTACAAAGTCTTATTTAAGACATATACTGGCTTTCCCGCCTGGACCTCTTTCCATTCTCACTGGACTTTGTCAGAACAGTCTTGGAGTTTGGGACCTAACGTTACCACTAAGAGGTGTTGGTATGCATATTAGGAATGTGTAATGAATCTTAATAGCATTACCTTATTATCCCAGAATGCTCATTCATACTAATGCAGGTTTGCACTGGCATACACATGCTCATAATTAAGGAAGGGATATTTCTTTACTCTTGTATCTGGGATTCTCTGATAAGTTGTTATGCAGCTGACATTCAATGCAAATTGGAGTTTGCTGGCTTCTGATATGCGTACTCGCACTAATCAGCAGATTACTTGTGTGGAGGCTGTCCATCTCTAAAGCTATGCTGTCACAGTTAGAATAAATAATAGAGTCTTGCTTTGAACTTGTAAAATACTAAATGGCCGAGTTCAGACTCATGAAATATAGCTTGGTGAGTATGGTTTCTATGTGTAAAAAAAAAAAAAAAAAAAAAAATTGCTGGACCTTGTATACAAAGCCTGGAAAATAAACACTATCATTTCATTATAACAGTGATTATTACTGAACAAAATTTGGCCTAAAGTGCTTACAGGAGCTAAAACACAGAAAAGTTATTAATATAATGTGGTACCTCTGGTCTGGACTAATAAATCCCCTACAGAAAATGTAAATATCCCCCATTAACAACTAGGGGATTGAGTTTAAAATACCTTTTCGGACCTACTTTAAGCTACTAAGCCTTCATTATACATAGCATCCTTAACTCAGACTGGTGACTTTAGTAGTACTAATTCCTTGATGATGAGTGAAGAACTATTGACAAAAAAGTAACAGTGCTCTGAATACATCATAACATTGAGAGCAAAGTGTTAGTAAGTACAACTGAGGAATTTTTTTGGTGAAATTTGGAATGAGCTGAGAGATCAAAACAATTAGATTTCAGAGTAAATATTAATAAAAATATGCACTACAGATTGGGTCAGAACAGTGATAAGCTCTAGACTTACTTTGTTGAAATAATCCTCATAATGGTTGTGCAAGGAAATTCTTCTTAGATGAGAAAACTGAGACTCATAGATGCTGTTATGTACTCAATTAATAAATGGTAAATTTATACCTTTAATCGCCGGACTCCTGATGTTTTCCTTGTCCTTAGCCATAATCACTAAACTGTCTTGGCTCTAGGTTTAGTGAGAACAGTGTTAGGTGAACAGAGAAATGTGAAGCAAGGCTCTGAAGAGCACAATGTTTTTCAGACCACTGTTTACATGCTACAGCTTAATGTTGAAAGAAAACATGCTTTCAAAACTTTTTTTTAAAAAAATGACTCTTCATACTCCTGGGTTTTCAATAAGAATCTTCTAAAACAATTTAGCTAAAACCAGAAAGTTGTTCAACACAAGTGAAGGTAGATGTTGAATTTACAATACTGAGACACCTGTGCATAATACATATGTACTAGCAGATGTCAGCTTTATCCCTAAGAACCAGATTTTTAATCTTTTAGGAAAGAGATTTAGTTTCTGTGAGTGGACTTCTAATAAGTTACCATCATGTAGTAACCATGTTTACTTTTAGTGTCTTCAACTACTAAGGGACAATTCCCACTACTCTGATTTCAATACCATTTATTTATTTATTTAAATTAATTTATTTATTTTTGGCTGCACTGGGTCCTTGTCGCTGCACGTGGGCCCCCTCCAGCCATGGCGAGCGGGAGCCACTCCCTGCTGCGGTGCGCGGGCCTCCCATCGCGGTGGCTTCTCCCGTTGTGGAGCACGGGCTCTAGGCACGCGGGCCTCAGTAGTTGTGGCTCGTGGGCTCCAAAGAGCAGGCTCAGCAGCTGCGGCACACAGGCCCAGCTGCTCCACGGCATGTGGGATCCTCCCCGACCAGGGCTCGAACCCATGTCCCCTGCATCGGCAGGCAGACTCTCAACCACTGTGCCACCAGGGAGAAGCCCTCAATACCCTTTAAGTAGCCAGTGTCACTCTAGATCGTTGACACGTTTATGCTGCTGATTATAAATTTAAATGTACATGAGTCAGAATAAAGAAAAACAGATTTGTGAGAAGCCTTTTTTAGACAACATATGGTCTTAATACTTTTTGGCTCATCCTATTGGGTGAATTTTGAATAGTAAAAGAGAGAAATAAGTATTTTCTGAAATGTGGAATTTTTAGTGCCGCATGTATTCGGATACCAAGGCAGGTGGCCATTACCAGAAACTACTTTTAGCTTTGATAGTATAGCTCATCTTTATGTCTTGGTTACATTTGTTTTCTATGCTGCATAACAAATTGCCACACACTCAGTGGCTTAAAACAACACCCATTTATTAGCTCAGAGTCTTTTATGTCAGAATCTCAGAATAGCAAAGCTGAGAGTCTCCCAAGGCCAAAATCAAGATGTTGGCAGAGGTGAGTTCTTGTTCAGAGGCTTGGGGGGAAATATCTGCTTCAAAGCTTATCTTGTTGGCAGAATTAAGTTGCCTGTGGCTATTTGAACCAAAATTCTCATTTCCTTGCTAGTTGTCAGCTGATGGCTGTTCTCAGTGTCTAGAAGATGCTCTCGGGTCCTTTGTGCGTGCCCCCCTTCATCTTCAAGCCAGAAACCTGGTTTCAACTCCCCAACACTGAAATCCATCTGGCTTCCTCTTCTGCTACTCTCTGCTCACTAGAGAAAACCCTGCTTTTAAAGGGTTCATGTGATTAGGTTAAGCCCACATAAATAATTTGATTTCCTGTTTTTTTGGCCTCACTGCGTGGCATGCAAGATCTTAGTTAACAGGGATGGAACCTGTGCCCCCTGCAGTGGAAGTGCATAGTCTTAACCACTGGACTGCCAGAGAAGTCCCAGTTTGATTTCCTTTTTGGTTAACCAAAGTCAACTGATTGATAAACTGAATTACATCTGCAGAAATCCCTTTTGCCATGTTATTAGAGTTCTTCAGAGAAACAGAACCAATAAGATATTGAAACCAAAGATGGACCAAAGCCACTTGAAACTTTACGCCCCCACCCCCACCCCGTTTAGCTCAAATGCTACCAGGAACAAAATGGTCAGCCCATAGCAGTGAGTGGTGATGTAGAAGGGTGCAGAAGGGATTAACCAGAGGTGAACTCAATCTAATTAATACTCTGGTTCAGTCCCAGCTCACCTTGATTTTTGAAAAAATCTAAAGCATCATCCTTGTGCTCTAATTGCTGAACAGAGAAAAGGGCTAAAGTTCTCTAGAATATAAACAAAATAAAACCAAAAAATAATTTTACGAGAGAGAGGAACCAAGATGGCAGAGTAGAGGACGTGCTCTCACTCCCTCTTGCGAGAACATCAGAATCACAACTAGCTGCTGGACAGTCATCAACAGGAAGACACTGGAACTCACCAAAAAAGATACCCCACGTGCAAAGACAAAGGAGAAGCTGCAGTGAGACGGTAGGAGGGGTGCAATCACAATAAAATCAAATCCCATAACTGCTGGGTGGGTGACGCACAGACTGGAGAACACTTATACCACAGAAGTCCACCCACTGGAGTGAAGGCTCTGAGCTCCACGTCAGTCTTCCCAACCTGGCGGTCCAGCAATGGGAAGAGGAATTCCTAGAGAATCAGACTTCGAAGCCTAGTGGGAATTGATTGCAGGACTTCAACAGGACTGGGGGAAACAGAGACCCCACTCTTGGAGGGCACACACAAAGTAGTGTGTGCATCGGGACCCAGGGGAAGGAGCAGTGACCCTGGGGAGACTGAACCAGACCTACCTGCTAGTGTTGGAGGGCCTCCTGCAGAGGTGGGGGGTGACTGTGGCTCACTGTGGGGACAAGGACACTGGCAGCAGAAGTTCTGGGAAGTACTCCCTGGAGTGAGCCCTCCCAGAGTCTGTCATTAGCCCCACCAAAGAGCCCAGGTAGGCTCCAGTGTTGGGTCACCTCAGGCCAAAGAACCAACAGGGAGGGAACCCAGTCCCACCCATCAACAGTCAAGCGGATTAAAGTTTTACTGAGCTCTGCCCACCACAGCAACAGTCAGCTCTACCCACCACCAGTCCCCCCCATCAGGAAACTTCCACAAGCCTCTTAGATAGCCTCATCCACCAGAGGGCAGACAGCAGAAGCAAGAAGAACTACAATCCTGCAGCCTGTGGAACAAAAACCACATTCACAGAAAGATAGACAAGATGAAAAGACAGAGGACTATGTACCAGATGAAGGAACAAGATAAAACCCCAGAAAAACAACTAAATGAAGTGGAGATAGGCAACCTTCCAGAAAAAGAATTCAGAATAATGGTAGTGAAGATGATCCAGGACCTCGGACAAACAATGGAGGCAAAGATCGAGAAGATGCAAGAAATGTTTAACAAAGACCTAGACGAATTAAAGAACAAACAAGCAGAGATGAACAATACAATAACTGAATTGAAAACTACACTAGAAGGAATCAATAGCAGAATAACTGAGGCAGAAGAAGGGGTAAGTGACCTGGAGGACAGAATGGTGGAATTCACTGCTGTGGAACAGAATAAAGAGAAAAGAATGAAAAGAAATGAAGACAGCCTAAGAGACCGCTGGGACAACATTAAACGCAACAACATTCGCATTATAGGGGTCCCAGAAGGAGAAGAAAGAGAGAGAGAAAGGACCAGAGAAAATATTTGAAGAGATTATAGTCGAAAACTGCCCTAACATGGGAAAAGAAAGAGCCACCCAAATCCAGGAAGCGCAGCGAGTCCCATACAGGATAAACCCAAGGAGAAACACACCAAGACACATAGTAATCAAATTGGCAAAAATTAAAGGCAAAGAAAAATTATTGAAAGCAGCAAGGGAAAAATGACAAATAACATACAAGGGAACTCCCATAAGGTTAACAGCTGATTTCTCAGCAGAAATTCTACAAGCCAGAAGGGAGTGACACAATATAATTAAAATGATGAAAGGGAAGAACTTACAACCAATATTACTCTACCCCACAAGGATCTCATTCAGGTACGACGGAGAAATCAAAAGCTTTACAGACAAGCAAAAGCTAAGAGAATTCACCACCACCAAACCAGCTCTACAACAAATGCTAAAGGAACTTCTCTAAGTGGGAAACACAAGAGAAGAAAGGGACCTACAAAAACAAGCCCAAAACAATTAAAAAAACTGTAACAGGAACATACATATCGATAATTACCTTAAACGTGAATGGATTAAATGCTCCAACCAAAAGACATAGGCTTGCTGAATGGAAACAAAAACAAGACCTATATATTTGCTGTCTACAAGAGACCCACTTCAGACCTAGGGACACATACAGACTGAAAGTGAGGGGATGAAAAAAGATACTCCATGCAAATGGCAATCAAAAGGAAGCTGGAGTAGCAATACTCATATCAGGTAAAATAGACTTTATAATAAAGAATGTTACAAGAAACAAGGAAGGACACTGCAAAATGAAAAAGGGATCAATCCAAGAAGAAGATGTAACAATTATAAATATATATGCACCCAACGTAGGAGCACCTCAATACATAAGGAAACTGCTAACAGCTCTAAAAGAGGAAATCGACAGTAACACAATAATAGTGGGAGACTTTAACACCTCACTTACACCAATGGACAGATCATCCAAAATGAAAATAAATAAGGAAACATAAGCTTTAAATGACACAATAGACCCGATAGATTCAGTTGATATTTATAGGACATTCCATCCAAAAACAGCACATTACACTTTCTTCTCAAGTGCGCATGGAACATTCTCCAGGATAGATCACATCTTGGGTCACAAATCAAGCCTCGGAAAATTTAAGAAAATTGAAATCATATCAAGCTTCTTTTCTGACCACAATGCTGTGAGATTAGAAATGAATTACAGGGGGAAAAACGTAAAATCCACAAACACATGGAGGCTAAACACTAGGTTACTAAATAACAAAGAGATCACTGAAGAAATCAAAGAGGAAATCAAAAAATACCTAGAGACAAATGACAATGAAAACACGATGATACAAAACCTATGGGATGAAGCAAAAGCAGTTCTAAGAGGGAACTTTATAGCTATACAAGCTGACCTCAAGAAACAAGAAAAATCTCAAATAATCTAACCTTACACCTAAAGGAACTAGAGAAAGAAGAACAAACAAAACCCAAAGTTAGCAGAAGGAAAGAAATCATAAAGATCAGAGCAGAAATAAATGAAATAGAAACAAAACAAGAGCAAATATCAATAAAACTAAGAGCTGGTTCTTTGAGAAGATAAAGTTGATAAACCATTAGCCAGACTCATCAAAAAAAAGAGGGAGAGGACTCAAATTAATAAAAATAGAAATGAAAAAGGAGAAGTTACAACAGACACCACAGAAATACAAAGCATCCTAAGAGAGTACTACAAGCAACTCTATGCCAATAAAATGGACAACCTGGAAGAAATGGACAAATTCTTATAAAGGTATAAGCTTCCAAGACTGAACCAGGAAGAAATAGAAAATATGAACAGACCAATCACAAGTAATGAAATTGAAACTGTGATAAAAAATCTTCCAAGAAAGAAAAGTCCAGGACCAGATGGCTTCACAGGTGAATTTTATCAAACATTTAGAGAAGAGCTAACATCCATACTTCTCAAACTCTTCCCAAAAAATTTCAGAGGAAGGAACACTCCCAAACTCATGCTATTAGGCCACCATCACCCTAATACCAAAACCAGACAAAGATACTACAAAAAAAAGAAAATTACAGAACAATATCACTGATGAATATAGATGCAATAATCCTCAACAAAATACTAGCAAACAGAATCCCACAACACATTAAAAGGACCATACAACATGAACAAGTGGGATTTATCCCAGGGATGCAAGGATTCTTCAATATATGCAAATCAATCAATGTGATACACCATATTAACGAATTGAAGAATAAAAACCATGTGATCATCTCAATACATGCAGAAAAGCTTTTGACAAAATTCAACACCCATTTATGATAAAAACTCTCCAGAAAGTGAGCATAGAGGGCACCTACCTCAACATAATAAAGGCCATATATGACAAACCCACAGCAAACATCATTCTCAGTGGTGAAAAACTGAAAGCATTTCCTCTACGATCAGGAACAATACAAGGATGTCCACTCTCACCACTGTTATTCAACATAGTTTTCGAAGTCCTAGCCACAGCAATCAGAGAAGAAAAAGAAATAAAAGGAATACAAATTGGAAAAGAAGAAGTAAAACTGTCACTGCAGCTGACATGATACTATACATAGAGAATCCTAAAAATGCCACCAGAACACTACTAGAGCTAATCAGTGAATTTGGTAAAGTTGCCCGATACAAAATTAATGCACAGAAATCTCTTGCATTCCTAGAAACTAATGATGAAAAATCTGAAAGAGAAATTAAGGAAACACTCCCACTTACTATTGCAACAAAAAGAATAAAATACCCAGGAATAAACCTACCTAGGGAGACAAAAGATTTGTATGCAGAAAACTATAAGACACTCATGAAAGAAATTAAAGATGATAACAACAGATGGAGAGATATACCATGTTCTTGGAATGGAAGAATCAATATTGTGAAAATGACTATACTACCCAAAGCAATCTACAGATTCAATGAAATCCCCATCAAATTACCAATGGCATTTTTTATGGAACTAGAACAAAAAATCTGAAAATTTGTTTGAAGACACAAAAGACCCCGAATAGCCAAAGCTGTATTCAGGGAAGAAAATGGAGCTGGAGGAATCAGACTCCCTGACTTCAGACTATACTACAAAGCTACAGTAATCAAGACAATATGGTACTGGCACAAAAACAGAAACATAGATCAATGGAACAAGATAGAAAGCCCAGAGATAAACCCACGCATCTGTGGTCAACTAATCTATGACAAAGGAGGCAAGGATATACAATGGAGAGAAGACAGTCTCTTCAATAAGTGGTGCTGGGAAAACTGGACAGCTACATGGAAGAGACTGAAATTAGAACACTCCCTAACACCATACACAAAAATAAACTCAAAATGGATTAAAGACCTAAATGTAAGACCAGACACAATAAAACTCTGAGAGGAAAACATAGGAAGATCACTCTTTGACATAAATCACAGCAAGGTCTTTTTTGATCCACCTCCTAGAGTAATGGAAATAAAAACAAAAATAAACAAATCCAACCTAATGAAACTTCAAAGCTTTTGCACAGCAAAGGAAACCATAAACAAAACAAAAATACAGCCCTCAGAATGGGAGAAAATATTTGCAAATGAATCAACGGACAAAGGATTAATCTCCAAAATATATAAACAGCTCATGCAGCTCAATATTAAAGCAACAAACAACCCAATCCAAAAATGGGCAGAAGAGCTAAATAGACATTTCTCCAAAGAAGACATACAGATGGCCAAGAAGCACATGAAAAGCTGCTCAACATCACTAATTATTAGGGAAATGCAAATCAAAACTACAATGAGGTATCACCTCACACCAGTTAGAATGGGCACCATCAGAAAATCTACAAACGAATGCTGGAGAGGGTGTGGAGCAAAGGGAACCCTCTTGCACTGTTCGTGGGAATGTAACTTGATACAGCCACTATGGAGAACAGTATGGAGGTTCCTTAAAAAAGTAAATATAGAATTACCATATGATCCAGCAATCCCACTAGTGGGCGTATATGCAGAAAAAACCATAATTCAAAAAGACACATGCACCCCAATGCTCATTGCAGCACTGTTTACAATAGCCAGGTCATGGAAGCAACCTAAATGCCCATTGACAGATGAATGGATAAAGAAGATGTGGTACGTACATACAATGGAACATTACTCAGCCATAAAAACGAACGAAATTGAGTCAGTTGTTGAGACGTGGATCTATCTAGAGACTGTCATACAGAGTGAAGTAAGTGAGAAAGTGGAAAACAAATATTGTGTATTAACGCATGTATGTGGAACCTAGAAAAATGGTACCGATGAACCAGTTTGCAGGGCAGAAGTTGAAACACAGATGTAGGGAACAAACGTATGGACTCCAAGGGGGGAAATCCGCGGGGGGGTTGGGGATGGTGGTGTACTGAATTGTGCATTTGGGATTAACATGTATACACTGATGTGTATAAAACTGATGCCTAATAAGAACCTGCTGTATAAAAAAGTAAAATAAAATTCAAAATTTCAAAAAAAAAAAAGCAAAAATAATTTTACCTTCAGCCTCTATTATTTCTTTTTCACAATGCCTGGAACTTAATTATAACATATGCAACATGCAAAGATACAGAAACAAGTGACCCAAAATCAAAAGAAAAAGTAGTCAATAAGAGCAGACCAACAAACAGTTGGAGTCCCAGGAGAAAAAGAAAGTCATGTAAAGAACATGTCAATAAATGATGGTCAAAATTTTTTCAAATGTAATAAAGAATATTGACCCACAGTTCTCAGAAGCTCATTAAATGCTTCTCATAAGATGAACACCTTACCGCACCATGCACACAGAAGCACATGCCTGTCAATCTGCTGAAATCCAAAACAAAAGAGAAAAATTTTGAAAGCAGCAAGAGAATAAGCGCACACTACATATAGGGGAGAAATGATACAAATTTTGCCTGATTTGTCATCAAAAACAATGGAAGCCAGAAGATAATGGAATGCCATTTCTGAAGCACTTAATGAAAAAGAGCTGGCATGATAATTATGTGCATATTTGAAGTAACCATTCAAATATGAAGGCATGTTTTCAGATAAGCAGAAGTTGAGAGACATGTTGGCAATAGACCAACACAGCAGACATACTAAAGGAAGTTCTTCAGGCTAAAGCATCCTGTAAATCCAGAAATTTGGATTGATAGGAAGGAATAAAGAGTGGTGGAAATAGGAAATATGTGGGTAAATAAAAAAATTAATTAAATTGTTTAACAAACAATTTAAAGCAAAAATGATTACAATTAATTTGGGGTTATTTAATTAATGTACAAATACTATATATGACAGCAACAGCACAAAGGACAGGAAAGAGGTAAACTGAAGTGTACTATTACAAGTTTCTCACACTGTACGTGAAGTGGTATAATATTAAGTAGATTATTATGAGTTAAGGAAGCATAGTGTCATCATGAGAATATCCATTAAAACATTAAGACAATGGGACATAGCTTAGGAACCAATAGAGTGATCAAACTGATTAATAAAAAGTTGATCCAATGGAAGTAAAAGAAAGGGGGAAAAAGAAACAAGAACAGACAAGAGGTAGAGAAAACAAATATAGTGGTAGTCTTAAGCACAACTTAAGATATCATAATTAAGAATCAGTAATTTAAAACAATAATTATGTTCTATATAGATGGTTTTAAAACTTAAAAGGCACAGATTATTAGGATTGAAAAAAAAGTAAAACCCAACTATGTGCTGCCTACAAAGGATCACCTTAAATAAGACACAAGTAGTACCCTGTGAAATAAGTAGAATACTGTGAAATATCATGAATCAGGAAATCACAAGTGAAATTAGAAAATATTTTAAACAGCATGTTAATAAAAGCACAAAATATCAAAATATGTGAGATGCATTTACAGCAAAGTTTTGAGGGAAGTTTATACCTCTAAAGGCCTATATTAGAAAAGAAGAAAAGTTCAAGTTACAAAGCTAGTAAAAAGAGTAAATTAAACCCAAATAAGTTTTAAAAAAAGGGAAAAATGATAAGTGGGAAATCAAAGGCAGAAAAAGACAAAAGAGAAAAATCAATAAAGCTGAGTTCATTATTTGAATAGAAAAATGAAATTGACAAATCCTTATAAAGGTGATGAGAGCAAGAGAGCAAGAGAGAGAGGAAGAGGAGATGAAGGGAGAAGGGTGATTAACCATATCAAAAATGAGAAATCGTATTAGAATGTAATGCTTAATAATGAAATATTATGAACAACTTTATGCAATGGTTAAATTCCTTGAAAACTACAACTTACATAACTGACACACAGTAAAATAGAAAATGTTGATAGCCCTATATTTGTTAAAGAAACTGAATTTATAATTAAAAGTTTTCCCCCAAAGAGACCTCCAGGCCTAGATGCCTTCACAAGAATTCTATCAAACATTTAAGGAAGAAATAATACAAATCTTACCCAAATTATTTCACAAACCACAGGAGGAGGGAACACTTCTAACTTATTTGTGAAACCAGCACAAACTTGATACCATAATCTTAACGACAAAGACATGACAAGTAAATAAAATTACAGACCAAAATTGATTGTATAAATTGTATTTCTAGATTTGAAACATCATCAGTCAAGAAAGCAACTTTTGGACTTCCCTGGTGGTCCAGGTGGTAAGACTCCACGCTCCCAATGCAGGGGACCCGGGTTCGATCCCTGGTCAGGGAAGTAGATTCCTGCATGTGTGCTGCAACTAAAAGTTCACATGCCACAACTAAGAGTCTGCGTGCCCACATGTGCAACTAAGGATCCTGCATGCCACAACTCAGACCCTGCACAACCTAAATAAATAAATATTAAAAAAAAAACAACTTTTATTCATGGCAAGTAGTGCTTATGTGGAAGTCAGTGTTACTTGTCATTGCAGAAAGCTATCTCATATGGTGGATTCAGCTCAGTGAAATGCCTTCTCTTCTCGGTTAGTGAGTTGTCTCCTCATGGGCTTCTTTTGATGGGAAAATATGGCAAAAATGGAGTAGTCACTGGCAAGTTGAGCTTGTGTGTGTGTGTGTGTATTTGTAGGAGTGTCATGGGTTAGGGTTGTGAATATCTTATTTGGAATAAGTTGAATATAAGGTTTGTGGTGAAGGATAAAATCTTTCTCATATAAGAAGGATTTTGGGGGACTGGGTTTATGAATTATTGGAATTATATAGTAATTTCTGAAGTCTTTTTATGTGAATGTTTATTCTTTGTTCATTCACTATTACCAAAATACAATAAGTATTACCCAAAATGCTTTTGGATTACCCCAAATCCAAAAAGTAAACTCTCTGTGAGGCATGGGAAAATTTCAAGGATTGCAGAAAATTTGAATTAAATGCATTCTGACTGAGCATGTCACTTCAAAAAAATGGAACTTACTTTTTTGATCAGTTTTTTTATTGCAGTATAGTTGATTTACAATATTGTGTTAGTTTCAGGTGTATAGCAGAGTGATTCAGTTATACATACATATATCTATTTTTTTTCAGATTCTTTTCCCTTATAGGTTATTATAAAATATTGAGTATAGTTCCCTGTGCTATACAGTAGGTCCTTGCTGGTTAGAGCAGTTTTAAGTTCATAGCAAAATTGAGCAGAAGGTACAGAGTTCTCATACACACCCCGCCTCCACACATCCGTAGCCTCTCCCATTGTCAGCATCCCTAACTAGACTGGTATATTTGTTACAATTGTACACTAACCTACATTAACACATCATTATCACCCGAAGTTCAGAGTTTACATTAGGATCCACTCTTGCTATTGTATATTTTATGGATTTGGATAAATGTATAATAACAAGTATCCATCATTATAGTATCATACAGAGTATTTTTACTGCCCTAAAAATCCTCTGTTCTCTGCCTGTTACTGTCTAGGAGTTTTATAGTTTTGTGTTTTACATTTAGGGGTGCTAATGTGAATGATATTGTGTTTTGAATTTTAAATTCCACTTGTTCATTGCTGGTATATAGGAAAGCAATTTGCTTTTGTATATTAACTTTGTATCCTGCAACCTTGGTATAATTTCTTATTAGTTCCAGGAGACTTATTGTTGTTGTTGTTGATTCTTTTGGATTTTCTACTTAGACAGTCATATCATCTGTGAGCAAAGACAGTTTTATTTCTTCCTTCCCAATATGCACACCTTTTTATTTACTTGTTATATTTCAATAGCTAGGAGTTCCAATACAACGTTAAAAGGGAGTGGTATGAGAAAACATCTTTGCCTTCATGCTGATCTCAGAGGGAGAACTTCTAGATTCTCACTGTTAAATGTGATGTTAGCTGTAGGTTTTTTGTAGAAGTTCTTTATCAAGTTGAGGAAGTTTTCCTCCTAGTTTTTTGAGTGTTTTTATCATGACAGGATAAAATCATTTGGATTTTGTCACATGTTTGTTCTGCACCTATAGATGTGATCATTTCATTTTTCTTCTTTGCCCGTTGATATAAGGAATTACATTAGTTGATCTTCAAACATTGTACCAACCTGCATACCTGGATAAGTGCCACTTAGTCATGGTGTATAATTCTTTTTATACATTGTTGGATTTAATTTGCTAATATTTTGTGAGAATTTTTACATCTATTTTCATGAGAGATATTGGTCTATAGTTTTCTTTTCTTATAACTTCTTTGTCTGGTTTTGGTATTAAGGTAATTCTGGCCTCATAGAATAAGTTAGGAAGTATCACCTCTGCTTCTATCAGTTCAAAGAGGTTGTAGAGAGTTGGTATAGTTTCTTCCTTAAATGTTCGGTAGAATTCACCTGTGAACCCATTTTGGAATGATGCTTTCTATTTTAGAAGGTTATTATTGATTCAGTTTCTTTAATAGATATAGACCTGTTCACACTGTCTGCATCTTCTTGTGTGAGTTTTGGCAGACTGTGTCTTCCAAGAAATTGGCCCATTTCATGTAGGTTATCACATTTTCTCTTTAGGTAATGGTTATTTGTATGCCTAGTGCACTAACACTTATGATTAATTGTTGGTAATCTTCAGTAACATCTTTAGGAGATGGGTGTCAATAAACCAAACTTCCTATTCAGAAAAAAATAACTAGGAGGTTTTTCATGGACTGGGACTGCATATTCCTCTGAATTTGTGATCTCCACAGATATTTACCTTACCATTAGCTATGCTCATTTATTCATTCATTCGTACATGAAAGAGTCTTAAGTAAGTATCTTGGGAAGGCCAAGCTCTATCTTAAGGTTCAGGGACTCTGGTTAGTTACCACTGAGTTGGCATAATCTATTAAACACAGGTTATTCATTTCAGGAAATTAGTATTTTTACCTTTTGGCCAAAATATATATCTGTGGCTTTCAAGCAAGCTTGTTGCAGCCTTCCATGGATCAAACTGTTGCACCTCATGTGTAGTCTTCTTTTTTAAAAAAATACAGCATCAACAAATGGAAATGTTCTGATTTCAGACTACTGTATAATTGTGTTGTTTGAGCCATAGGTCAAAACCCACACATATATGAGCGGAGGAGTTTTCCTTGAAGGGAATGGTTGTTAGTTTGGGATCAGGGAATAAAAACCTCCATGTTGGCCTTGCACTGAAGGGAAAAATCATTTATATTCTTTTAGAGGCTTGGAGGCAGATTGGCCCACATCTGAAGCCATGAGATGCCTAGAACATTTCTGCTGATGGAGGGTGAGGGTACGGGTGATGGAAGTCATCAGTGGCTCTTTGGCACATGATATCAGGCTGAAAGCAAAGGAAAAACTGGCCAGGAAGAGTCTCTAGAATGGATGAGTCCAATAGGAGTTTTAGGCTGATTTATTATCCTTGAATCTTCCATAAGGTCTTGTTGAAAGGTATAGCACAGTCTCTCCTATGCTGAGGGGATTTTAGGAGAGGAATAGTACATATTTGGAGAAACTGATAATTGGATTGCATTGTTTCCTATGCTTTTATCTATTTTCAATATTGCCCATTAGTTATGCCCATCAAGTAGCATGGAGCCCAGCAGAGAGCTCATGAGGGTCACCTGAGGCAAGGAAGTGGCAAGTTAAGAAGGCTGGATGGAAAAATCTGATGGACTCATGAGAGGAGAGGCAGACAGTACCTTCAAGCCTCTAATAAATAGCTGGGAAAAAAATTCAAAGGGAGCTAATTTCAGACATAAATACAAGAAGACTTGAAGCTTATAATTTGGATTATACATGCAAATACTCAAGGACTACCAAAATGTACCATTGGCACTCAAAACACTATCACAGTGGATTCTGCCTTGTGAGTTGTCACTTGGATGGGTTGACTGAGGAGACGGGCCAGTCTGCATTTAACCCTTCCTGGTGTTTCACTTTTGCTGTCATTGTCCTTTTTCTAAAGTATTATAATTTAAAAAAATATGGGGGCTTCCCTGGTGGCGCAGTGGTTGAGAGTCCACCTGCCGATGCAGGGGACACGGGTTCGTGCCCCGGTCCGGGAAGATCCCACATCCCACATGCCGCAGAGCGGCTGGGTCCGTGAGCCATGGCCGCTGAGCCTGAGCGTCTGGAGCCTGTGCTCCGCAGTGGGAGGGGCCACAGCAGTGAGAGGCCCGCATACCGCAAAAAAAATAAAATAAAATAAAAAATATGGTTCATTGTTTGCTCTCCGCCCCTATTTAACAAATTAAGGAGTTTTACAGAGAAAAGAAACAGAAAATAATTGTTTCTAACCAGTTATTTCCTTTCCCTTCCTTTCTTCCTCCCTTCCTTTTATCGCTTGTTTTCTCTCTCTCTCTCTCTCTTTCTCTTTCTCTTTCTCCCTCAGAAAAATCCTTACATTTATTAAACACCTACCACATGTCACGCACATTCAGTAAGTGCTGACAACAGGTTACTATAACATAGCATAGCGCTTAAGGGCCTGAACTAAATAGTCAGCTTGATTGGGTTGAAATACAGGCGCCACCCATATTAACCAGTGTTAAGTACAGTACAGACAATACTACATGTAAGTTTCATTTTGGGCAAACAGAAAGACTGCATGACTCCTTACAAGTAGATGGTATCCTGTGAATAATTTTAGCCAATAGAATATTGGCAGGAATTATATGTATCACTTCTGAGTTGGGGTAGTTGTATATCTCGTGTGCCTTACCCATGTTCTTTACCCCTCAACCATCTCTACCTGCTGGCTGGATGACACTAGTGTGAAATAGAAGGTACAGAAAAGCAGAGCCTGGATCCCTGCAAAGCACCTAGGAGAATGCTGCCCGGGAGAGCTGCTTTAACTTTGTATTAAAACTAGACTTTGTATTAGAACTAGACTTTGTATAAAGCCTCTGAAGTTTTGAGATTATTTTTATATCAATTAATGCTGATTACCCTAATACATTACTTCTGGCAAATTCCCTAATATCTAGGCATCAATTTCCTCATCAGTAAAATGGAAATAAAATTAACACTCTCTACTTCACAGAGAGTCATTACAGATATTAAATGGAGTCAAGCAACAATTGTCAGAGTTAAAATAATTTTATAAAACAGTAACTTTTATGTTCAGTTTTACAAATTAGGGCACCAAGGCATAGCAATATTAGGTAGGTTGTGTCGGTCAGAATTCTTTTATTGCTTATTTAAGCAAACAGAAAATATTTTTATTTTATTGCTAGACATTTCGATGGGTAAATCTGGCTTTCAGGCATACTTGGATTCAGAGACTTAAACAGTGTTATAAGAGCTGTCTATATTTCTCTCGATATACACCCCCAGCTCTCCCTTCTTTTAGTGGCTTAATTCTCATGTGCATTCTGGCTCAATAGCAAAAGATGGCCACCATTGACTTAGCAGTTACATCAACCATGAAGAGTCCTTTTCTTGACCTTGCCTGGCTCACCTTCCCATCCATGGATATGTCACTACCTTGCAGAGGATGGCTTACAGGTATTGACCATTCTAGCTTTGAACCCAGTGTCTGGCAGAGAAGACTGGAATATGTATTTTACAGACCCACCAAGCTTGCATGCTATCAGGGTGAGAGAACTTTTCAAAGGAAAATGAAGGCACTGTGACCCAGTAAAAGGTGTAGAGGCAAAAGCAACTGATGCCCACCATAAAAGTTGGCAAAGGTCTATGTATCATAGCAAGTATATCAAGCCAGGCTTATGTGATTTTGAGACCAAGCTGCCACAAATAGACATTTTGGTTGGTGGCAGACTAACCTGTAAATATCCTGAGCTTGTCTCCAATACTCATCACAAAGTTACATTGAAAGGACAGATAGTACAAGTCAGAGATTTGATTGGGTTTTGGTACTCAAACTGATGTTTGAGTACCTAAAGGATAGGTACTCAAACCTATCCTTTAGGTATCCTGTCCCTGAAAGGATAGCTGCTTTGTCCTAACTGTGCTCTAAAACTATAATTATAATTAGTATTGATTTATTCATTACCTCCTACCGTTTATGAAGTGAGGAATACAGCTTATACATGTTAGTTTCCTAAGATTTAGCCATCCTCTTTAAGTACATAAGATTAGTTTAAGACCTTCGGCATGTATTCCAAGTAATAGAATATACTCTAATTAGATCTGCAAAAGCTGTTACCTTGATTACCAGACATACTAGTTATTTTGTCAGTCATTGATCTGATAATTATAAGGGAGGATGCTGCTATTTTCAAGTAATCTGGGCTAAATTCTGCCTTTGAGTTCAAGGGCCCTAACTGAGTCCCAGCCCAGTAGATGTTTACGCTATTCTTGTGCACACAGCAATTACCTGCATTTCTTTATCCTCCAGGCTTTAAAATTAAAATACTTTAGAGTCATACCAAATAGGCTCAAATCACCTAATCCCACCACCCTAACATAACAGTTTACATTTAAATCCATAAATGGTAAGAAAATGAATTACATTCCATCTCTAATTAAATTAGCTTAAGTTAGACATTATTTGTAGATTTTTCTTAATGTGTATCACAATATGCACAAAGTGTTTTACCTTTTTGCTTGAGAAGATAATAATCTTTATTTTACCTTATGTGGGATTTCGAAAGAAGTATATTTAACTCTGTTATGTTGTGTATTTGCTTTTAGAACCTATCACATGTGTAATCCCTTTCTGTAGGAATAGACTAGTATTTTACCATATGCATCTTCAGGTTAGCAGTTATATGTTTTTCTCTTTTTAACACTCACAAGCCTTAGGACTTACTTCCCGTTATTTGATGCAACACAGGTCTTTACAGAGCAGGAGTGATGACTGGACATTTAGAAGCCAGCAACTGCAATAGCACACTTTGCTTTAAATTCCTCAAACACCTCCCGTGCTCTCCTTTCCTGGCCTTTTGGCTTTTACCTGGACTCTAAAAACAAGGAACCCATTTTCAGGAAGGCCTCATTGTTCAAGTAGGATTTTTTTTTTTAATGTTGAACTAAAAATCTGATTTGCAATAACTTTTACCTGTTGGCCTAATGGACCTAATAGGACCCCTTGGAATGACA
Source organism: Platanista minor (assembly GCA_004363435.1). Taxonomy (NCBI): domain Eukaryota; kingdom Metazoa; phylum Chordata; class Mammalia; order Artiodactyla; family Platanistidae; genus Platanista; species Platanista minor. Next base: position 19,535 of record RJWK010035515.1, read on the forward strand.
CAATACAAATCTAAATCCTCTTTATGTTATATTGTTGATGAGAAAAAGTCATAAAACTGCTTGTATAAGGTAAAAAAAAATTAATATCATGAACAAGCTTGAAATGCGGGTTCAGTGGATTCAAGCCCTGCTTTGCCACTTTCCCCCTGGGTGGTTTTTAGCACACCGTTTAAACGTTTTTAGCACACCATTTAAACGTTTTTAGCCTCGGTTTACTTATCTAGAAATTAAAGAGAGTAGTAATATTAGCTCTATCTTCTAAAAGTTTATTTTTATCTCAAGTTGATGGTTGTATAATTTTCATACCAAGAATTTCACCCTCCATAAGTATAGTTTATTGAGTTTTGAAAAATATAAAGCCATGTACTTAAGATATATCTCAAAAAGTTCTCTTGTGCTTTGAAATCAGTTCCCTCTACCAACCTGCAGCCCCTGGCAACTACTTGTCTGATCTCTGTCTTTGTAATTTTGTCTTCTTCAGATTGTCATATAAATGTCACCATAGAGTATGTAGCCTTTTGTATCTGGCTTCTGTCAGCGCAGTGCTTTTGAGATTCTTCCGTATACATTATTCCTTTTGATTACCAAGTAGTATTGCATTATATCCGTTTACTACAATTTGTTTACTGATTCACCAGCTGATGGACTTTCGGGGTTGTTTACAGTTTTGGGTGATAAACATCTGCATGCGGGTTTTTGTAGCTATATGTTATCATTTCTCTTGGGTAAATATCTAGGAGTGGAACGGCTGGGTTGTATGGCAAGTGTAATAAAGTGTCTAACTCCATTTTTGATGTTTGACCACAGATAACTTTCAAGCCTCATCCTTCCCCCTTTCTGTCTTTTCCACGTCTGGGCAAGCCATAAAAAAGCCCATGTGCTCCCTCCCTTAGTGCCAATGGAGAAGTTCAAACTATTCTGTAACCCTCACCTTGGTCCTAACCACAATAAAAAACAAAGTCGTCACTCCTTCCTTTGTTCAAGTCATTTTGAACTGGCTTGGGCGCTTCCCTTGCTCTCCCCAGAAAGCCTCATTATGTGAGTAATAAACTTTTTCATATTCTCTTGATGCATATGTGGCATCAATTGTCATGATATCTGAACCAGTTTTGGGAAGGGGGGATTGATCCTGCCTTCAGCAAGACTACCACAGAATAATGAGCATGGGGCTTCCCTGGTGGTGCAGTGGTTGAGAGTCCGCCTGCCGATGCAGGGGACATGGGTTCATGCCCCGGTCCAGGAGGATCCCACATGCCGCGGAGCGGCTGGGCCCGTGAGCCATGGCCGCTGAGCCTGCGCGTCCGGAGCCTGTGCTCCGCAACGGGAGAGGCCACAACAGTGAGAGGCCCGCGTACCGCAAAAAAAAAAAAGAATGAGCATGGGTTTAACTTTATACGAAAATGTCAGCTCTCTTCTAAAATAGCTGTACCATTTTGTATTTCTACCAGCAACATATGAGGGTTCTAGTTGCTCTGCAGCTCTGCATCGTCACTAACACTTAGCATTTTTAGCCTTTATCATTTTAATCATTCTAGTAGATATGGGTTTTTAATTTTCATTTTCCTAATAAATAATGGTGTTGAATAATTACCCCCATGTACTTATTTGTAATCACTTGCAATTAGTATATCTTCTTTGGTGCAATGTGTATTCAAACCATTTGGCTATTTTCAACTGCATTGTTTCTTATCTTATTATTGAATTTTAAGAGATTTTCCATATATATTCTAAGTCCTTTTTAAATATAGTTTGCAAATATTTATTCCCATCTGTGTTTTTTTTCCATTTTCTTACTGTCTTGCAAAGAACAGAAATTGTTAATTTTGTCAGTTTACCAATATTTTGTTTTATGGTTTGTGCTTTTAGTGCCATATCCAAGAAATATTTACCTAATCCAGGCTTACAAAGATTTCTTCCTTTGATTTTTAACAGAACTTTTAGAATTTTTAGCTACTTTTATATGGTTCAAGATAATGGAATAAAGGTTCAGATTCTGTTTGATATTGTTTCAGTTTTACATATGGATGTCCAGTTGTCCAGTATTTGTTGAGAAAAGTGTCAATTGCTTCTGAATTACCTTGACAACTTTGTTGAAAATCAACTGGGCACAAACGTGTGGGTCTATTTCTGGACTCTCTGTTCTTCTCCATTGATACTATCCTTATGTAAATACTGTACTGTCTTGATATTGCAGTTTCATATAAATCTTGAAATCAGACAGAATGAATTCTCTATATTTAGTTTTATTTTTTTTTTAAACATCTTTTTTGGACTATAATTGCTTTACAATGTTGTATTCGTTTCTGCTGTATAACAAAGTGAATCAGCTATAGGTATACATATATCCACATATCCCCTCCCTCTTGCATCTCCCTCCCACCCTCCCTATCCCACCCCTCTAGGTGGTCACGAAGCACGGAGCTGATCTCCTTGTGCTATGTGGCTGCTTTCTACCAGCTATCTATTTTACATTTGGTAGTATATATTTGTCAATGCCACTCTCTCACTTCATCCCAGCTTACCCTTCCCACTCCCCGTGTCCTCAAGTCCATTCTCTATGTCTGCGTCTTTATTCCTGTCCTGCCCGTAGGTTCTTCAGAAGGATTTTTTTTTTTTTTTTTAG
>RJWK010035516.1:0-22157 GCA_004363435.1 Platanista minor
TTTAATGTTGTCCCAGTGGTCTCTTAGGCTGTCTTCATTTCTTTTCATTCTTTTTTCTTCATTCTGTTCAGTAGCAGTGAATTCCACCATTCTGTCTTCCAGGTCACTTATCCATTCTTCTGCCTCAGTTATTCTGCTATTGATTCCTTCTAGTGTAGTTTTCATTTCAGTTATTGTATTGTTCATCTCTGTTTGTTTGGTTCTTTAATTCTTCCAGGTCTTTGTGAAACATTTCCTGCATCTTCTCCATCTTTGCCTCCATTCTTTTTCCGAGGTCCTGGATCATCTTCACTATCATTATTCTGAATTCTTTTTCTGGAAGTTTGCCTAGCTTCACTTCATTTAGTTGTTTTTCTGGGGTTTTATCTTGTTCCTTCATTTGGTACATAGCCCTCTGCCTTTTTATCTTGTCTATCTTTCTGTGAACGTGGTTTTTGTTCCACAGGCTGCAGGATTGTAGTTCTTCTTGCTTCTGCTGTCTGCCCTCTGGTGGATGAGGCTATCTCAAGAAAGAAGTATTATTGAGACATCAGTGTGGAGTTGTCAAGCAAGCAGGTGCATATATTGATCTAGACTGCAGAGGGAAGCCTGGAGAGAAAGATTGATTTGTAAATAAACTGGTGGTAATTAGAGCTGAAGGCATGGATGAATTCTTGTAGGGAGAGGATACTGAGTGCGTAAAGTGGAGCATCTTGAACAGCACTGGGTAACTGCAGAATTTAATGCCGACAGGGTGAAAGGAGAAAAGATGTCAGAGAAGGCAAGCCAAGGAGCAGTGAGGCGGAGGAAAAGCAGAATAATGAGATGGAACAGAGGAACAGAATGTCGTAAGAACAGGGAAGTGGTCAGCAGCATCAGGTAGGACGAGATTGACAAACATCTACTGAATTCAGTGTCAGGGAGGCATTTGGTAAGTAATGTGGAGAAGAAGCCACGTTACAGTGGAGTGTGGCTATTGAGTGTATGTAACTCCATGTAAAGTTTGACTTTGAAAGGGAATAGAGAGACAGGGTGTTAGATGAATCAGGAGGGAAATGGCAGGTCAAAAAAGGTTTTTTCCTCAGTTGTTCTTTTCATGGAAGATCACTGATCATGTTGAAAAGTAAATAGGATGATAAACATCAAAGTAGTGTGTTGGGAGAGAGAAATTTTTTTTGAAAGTAATATCATTAAAGGGTACAACAAGGACTAAGTTATACCAGGGAGTGTGCCTGGAAGATGGAGGAGCAGTGTAGATCACTGGAGGAGGAAGGGGGCAAGGAAAGGAACAGCCTGGGTGTTGGAAAGGGAACCCATGTGGAAGAATAAGTGCCTGGATTTATAGTGGGGCTTGGAATGGAGAAAATGTTATAGGCTAAGTGCCAAAATCTGTAGTTAATAAGAGGGCCTAATCAAGGGTGTGACAGATGACAGCGACAAGGGAGGGGATGGTGGGATTGCTGTAAAGCCTAGACATCAAAGCAGCAGAAATTTTTGTCAGAGGCTGGGAAGTAGTGGTAGAGAGTAAGGAGGACATCAACTCCACCTGTGGTCCCTAAGATCACAATGTGAGAGGATTGGAAGTAGGTCCTTTAGGGTACGCATGCTCAGTTAAAATCAGGCATTCTGGGGAGTGCTTGGGGTGAAATTGGGGTTTGAGAGGATTTTTACTGGCTATGGAGTAGCAGATTCAATATCAACAGTGGAAAGTTAAGCATCACCAAAAATAATTGATTTTTAAAAAAAATTTTGACACTAAATCTTTAAGATTTAAATACTAAAACCAAGACAAAGTAAAATTTAAAAACATGAAATATCTCAAAGCTTGTCTAAATCTACTTTTGGTCGGGACTTTCCTGGCAGTCCAGTGCTTGAGACTCCGAGCTTCCACTGCAGGGGGTGCAAGTTTTCTTTTTTTTTAGTTATCCATTTTATACATATTAGTGTATATATGTCAGTCCCGCTCTCCCAATTCATCCCACCACCACCACCACCACCCACCCACCCCTGCCCGGGGGCGGGGGTTTGATCCTTGGTCGGGAACTAAGATGCCACATGCTGCCCAGAGTGGCCAAAAAAGTAAAAATAAATAAATAAATCTACTTTTTGGTGAATTCTAATTGAGGCTTTTAAAAAATACATTTTATTTCTTTTTAGACTATAATTAGGAAGCAAATAGTTTCTGGCTGGGATATTAGTGATTTCACTAATTTTTTTTAATATCAAAAATAACCATAATTACATTTCCCCTGAACTTATATGTTGACTATTCCATTGGATAGTCAGGGAACTTCACCAAAGAGCCACTCTAACAAAGCAAACAAACCTTTTATTTGAATGGGGCTTTTCAGTGCACACAACTGCAATGGGCACATAGGCTATGCTATAAAAATGTATCACTTGCAAGGATGTGCTTCAGGCTGAGTGCAGTGGGACTTCTACATGGATAAAATTAAGTAAGTGGCCAACAGCTCCCAACAGCCACATACAGTAACCAGAGCCTCAAAAGCTCTTACCAACTCAACTAGGCAGGAAGATTTAAGGTTAAGTGTTGTGAAAGGAAAATCAAAATGGATACGGTATTGCTAAGAGAGCCCTCTAAAATGGAGCTGGGAGGCCATCGAGAAACTGTGACTCATGCATGTCTCAGCCTGGATGGAATCTAATCTTTTGGCCACTTATTGTCAATGCAGGCATCCAGCGCAGTGTTCCAGAAGATCAAGATACTTATCGGACTCTTACCCTAAGATAACTCATGACAACCTATCTACTTATTGGAACCTTACCCTAAATAATTTGTGACAGTCTATTCCTTAAGGACAAATATTTCCTTTCCTGCATCAGAGTCAATCATAATTCCTGCCAAAACAGGCTTGTGGCATTATGCCTTTTTAAGCTCCTGATTCTTTCTATTCCCCAGAACACTCTTTCAGTTTTACTGGAATCTGTGTCTCCAAAACTGCAATTCTGAAGGCCCCAAATAAACTTTTTGCAGCTTTCTGCATTTCGTGGTCAATGGTGTTAAGCACCCAGACAGGCAGACTTTTTGTTACTATTACTTATCTATCTGTATTCATTTCTATTCCTTGGAATGTACTCAGCTCTATTTTGGGTAGTTTAGAGAATCTTATTCTCTCTCTGTTCAGAAAGTTGAGGAAGGAATAAGAGATACTGAGTAGTGAGCAATTTTAGTTAGAGACATTTTAATAACATGGAAACAGCAAACAGAGTTTATAAAATGAGTTATTAGTTGAACCAGGAATGGGACCCGGGATTTCTGATCCTCAGTTTGCCATTTAGCTTTGGGCCTTAGCATACATGTAGTGTCATTTTATTTCCATTTTAAATGCCCAGAAGAGTTTTATTCATAGACACCTCTGTTGCCAACTATCTTTTTAGAACCTGGCTCCAAATTTGTTCCCCTTTCTCCAATACATAACAAGCATGAATGCTATAAATTGCCAATAAAGAAATGGGCACCCATCCTTACAAGATTAGCTCTAAAAAGACACAATCATCACAGCCAGTGATAAAAACCTCTATTCCTAATTGTCTATGGTAGGGAGTAGGGATATGGTTCTAGAGACCTGAAAGTCACACAGATACTGGAAAAGTGAAGAGAATGGTAATTTTCCAATGTCCCTGATTAAAGCCATCTGTGCTTCCCTAGTGCTATTCCTCTAATGCATTCAAATGCAAAATAGCCTCTTCTCTTGTTTATTTTGGAACGCAGCTGTTGTCTTAATTGAGCCTAACAGATAACGGAAGTGTTGTTGCTCCCCCACCCCCCTTCTCCAAACAAGCAGTTTGTGGGATTTGAGGAAGATGGGAGGGGATCATCTTTGCTACTGGGAATCTGTATGCCTGTTCTAGTTCTCCAAATGTACTTATTTATTTATGTTGTTACAACTGGGAAGTAGAAAATATTTATGTGTATATGTGTGTGCACACGGGTGTGTGTCCTATTTCTCTTTTGAACTTGAATTTGTTTTTCCTTGTGTCTTTTGATAGATTTTCGCCCCAAAATTGTCATCGCATGATACATCCAGTGATTCAAGTTGAGCTTTCAAAGAAAATTTTTTTCTTGCGCTTACCTTCTCCAAACTAAAGGAGTACAAATAATAGAAGTAAAATATATGCAATAGTAGCAAAAAAGGCTGGGAGTAAGTGCTAATGGAATTATAGTATCATAAGGTTCTTACATTTGTCAAATGTGAAGATGAATTGAAAACAGTGAAATATGAACTGACTCAATATTGATTCTATATAGTCTGTGATACAGCTACTAAAAAATAATAAAAATGTTATACAGTAGATAAAAAGACAATACAGGGAATACAATGGAATGCAAAAGATATTTAATTAACCTAAAGGTAACAGGATAAGAGGGGGGAAATCATAACAATCTTAAAACATATGGGATGAATAAAAAACAATAGCAAATTGGTACACAAATATAATAAACACTCCAATTAAAGTTAGATATTGTCAGACTAGATAAAATAGCAAGGACCAAACATAAAAGAGAAACACTTTAAATGCTATGACACAGATGGTTTGAAAGAGAAAGTTTAGGAAATGATATACCATGTTAACAGCCTAAGAAAGAAGAAGTATGTTTCACATAAATTTAGTCATTTCATGTGATAAAGGAATTACTTCAATGGAATGACATCATAATTCTAAACTTGTATATAACTAAAAACAGAGCTTCAAAATTTATAAAGCAAAAATTGGCAGAACTAAAGAAAGAAATAGGTATATCTGTAATCATAGTTGGAGATTTTAATATTTTATTCTCAGTAATTGTCAGACAAAGTTGATAAAAGAATACACAGGGATATAGAGGTTCTGAATAACACAGTCAACCCAGTAGGCCTAATTAACATTTACAGAATACTAAACCCAACAATTAAAGAGCACATATTCTTTTTTAATATTTCAATATATTTGAAGATACTTAAGTCTTATGGACTAATATGTCATGATCTATTAAGCAATACAAGAATTTCAACCTTTGTAAATCATTCAAAGTAATGAACTACACTAAAAGAATAAAGGAGAAAAAAATCCGATAATTGTCTAATAGAAGCAGAAAAACATTTGAGTAAATTCACTCATGATAAAAATTCCCAGCAAATTAAGAATAAAAAATAACTTTGACCATTTAATAAAGGGCATCTATGAATATATTGAATGCTTCCTCCTAAGAATGGGAAAAAGGCAATGATGGCCACTCTTGTCATTTTATTCAGTATTATATTCAAGGTTCTCACCAGTGTAATAGGCAAGACAAGTTGTAAAGACTGGAGAGAAAAAGCATGATTTTTTTCATGTAGAAAATATTAAAGAATCTGCAAAATTACTAAAATTAATAAGTGAATTTGATAATGTTGCAGGATAAATGGGTCAATGTACATAAATGATAAAACAATTAGAAAATAAAGTTAAAAATCAAATCCTACTTATGATAGCATCAAAAAATCAACTATCTAACAAATACTTAACAAAATATGTGTAAAACCTTTACACTGAAAACTATAAAATATTGCTGAGAGAATTTAAAGATAACCTAAAAAGTAGCAAGATAGGCCATAATCGTGGATTAGAAACATAAGATACCAATTATTCTCAAATTTATCTATTCAGTATAATTCCAGTCAATACCCAAAGAAGCTTTTTAAAAAATGGGAGCCGATTAAACAAATGAATTAATTTGCATAAATAAGGTAATATAATAGAATTTTTCTGTTCTTTAAGAAAAAAAAAGCCATAAAAGTCCAGTAAAAGAAAATGACAATTGACAATGGGTCTTGTTCTCTGGGAGACATTAGAGAGTGATGGAGTCTGTGTCACACTGGAGAGCGTTCTTATCTTAGGAGGGCAGCACCTACTGAGCTAGAGGGAACTGTCACTATGTGGAAAAGGTGATGGCCAGTACTGCCAGGGCTTCTGAATTTTCAAAAGAAGCTAGCTATCAGGATATTTATGTGAAAGCTTCTAACTGTTAATTTTTGAAATAATTCAATCCATTTTTTCTAACTGCGACAACGGGAAAAATAAAATATCTGAGGATCTGAGGGTCTTATTCCATCCCTATGTGCTCTGGTAAAGATTCTAACACATGGCAATTCTGTAAAGAAAATACTCAATGGGGGATAAGACTGAGTTTGCCTTTGATGTCTTAGACCTATAATTTCTAATATATGTTGAATACTCTGTAATGTGTCAGGCAGTAACTTCAGGAACTACTTACATCCTACGTAAGGAAATTTTGAGCCTTTGAAAACTTAAGTAGCATATACATGGAGGAGCTGGCATTCAAGCTCAGGTTTGTATGATTCCAGAACGCAGCCACAAAACTGTATTTCTCCCCAGTATGGAACAGATGAGGAATGAGGGAATGAGAGAAGTCCGTGCTGAGGAAGCAGCACAAGTAAAAGGTGAAAGTCACAACCCCGCACAAAGTTTGCCTCTTCTAATTCATGTCATCTCCTCTCGCTTTCCTCCCAGAGGAACAGAAAATGCTTGTTTGTTTTTGTTTTTGTTATTTTATTTTACTTTTTTTTAACCATGTCTGGACCAGACAATCAATACATTTACTCTTTACATAAAGAACACCTCTTGGAATGTCATTGTTTAAGACTTACCTCTTCCTCTGCAAGCAAAGATTATATTCTTGGCTGACCTCAGTGAGCATAGTAATTTCAAGACATGGAACTAATAATCTACTTGAGCATCAGTGAGTCCAGCAAATGAGCTGCATTATCCCTTCTCATGTGTGATTAAAATCAGAATGAGAAGGCAGGCTCAGGAAGAATGATTAAGCACAGAGATACATGGAAAAGAAACAAAAAAACAAAGGGACACACAGAGGAGTAGTGGGAAATCTTCCCAACCTGCCTGCACAATAGGGCCGCTGAAACACATTCTCCCCTGAGCTACCAGCGAGAGCAGCTTCCCCTACCATTACTTCCTGTGAAGCCTGGCCACTTCAGCACAGACCTTCTGTGGATCTGGGGGTGAAGACCCAAGGACACAAGGTTGTTCCAAATAAGGACAGGTCTTTTCCCCCAGAGAGCCAAAGGGGCAGTCATGCTTCCAGAGGGCTCTAAGCAGGTAAACTGAGTTGAGTTGGTTCTTTTTAGCACAACATATAGAGAGGTAATCCATACACATGTAGGTGCTAAGCCACCTCCAGTTAGTGTAGGCTCTTGGGCTCCCAAGCTACAATATTTGTACCTTTCCTTCTCTCCCATCACTTGCCCTGCTCACCTACTCATTCATTTCCCTCAATAAGTCTCACATGGGAAATACCAGAAACAAAGGCAAAACAAAAGTAGCCACAAAGGGTTTGAAAAATGTCACTAAGGGGAAGACCATTGAGTGTGTTTGTTAAAGGCAGAGTTACTAGGTTTTTAAAAATAATTTTAATCCAATGGACATGCCCTCAGAACACTCACAGCTAGTGGGTAAGACCCACCCTTACTGTAACATAATCAGTACCACACATATGCCCAGTGCTTTGAGATCTCAGAGGAGGGTGTGAAGGATTTTGCCTGAAGCCAGTTGGGAGTGGAAGTAAGGAAAGGTTCAGGCATTTCAGTGGGTGGTTAGGGCCACACAGCTTGAGCCCTGCACAAGAGTGCCCAGCCCCTCCCCGCCACAAAGTCGTGCAGGGCAACCCTCTCTATAATTTACCATCCAAGTTGGAACCTTTTTGGTGGCAGGCCTTCTCTATTTCCTGCAGTTTTTAGCACTCTTTGACCTCCATTCCTGTGAGATGCTTTCACTTGGTCCACCTCACCCTTGATAACTGACATGAGCCTTCACAGGAGAGTTGCCAAACATCCTGGATTCAGCAAAGGACTGATGCGTGACTTGCACGGGTCCCACCCTGATGAAGGGTCTGACCCTTTGTTGCTCCATGGCTCGTCTGAATCCTAGCCCCTATTTTTGCCCTGTCTCTTTGCCTCATCCCTGCTTCCCTTATGGTCTTTCCTGCACATTCTTGCTCTACTTTCCCCTGCAGACCTCCTGGCCCCCCAATTACTTTCTTTACTTTCCACCCAGATACTGGACTCACCTCTTTTTAGTATTTTCCCCCTGGATTTGCCTTAGGGCTTGGCCTGACTTTTCTGCTTTCATATACTTTGGTATGAAATGATTGACATTATGCTAATCTACATAATAGGTGTTTACATGTGTTTATTCCTCAGGCCTATGCTCCGGCGCTTCTCATGGCTTTGAATCACGTTTAATCACTGTATGTCTTCGGGCAAATTACTTAAACTCTGAGTCTTAGTTCCCTTACTTATGAACTTGGTATGATAATCATACCTTCCTTGCTTAAGTCATAGAGCAGTTGCAAGTAGTTAATGAAACAATGCCCATAAGCTATTTAGGACAGTGACTAAAACATAGTAAATTTTCAATAAATGTTACTCATGGTGCCAACTGATACCCAGTCACATCTAAATAGATGTTCAGTAAACGCTGTGCAAAATCAATAGGGAAAACAGCCAAAAGATCCAAAATAAGAACACACGCAAAAATATCCTTCAGAGCTGAAGTAATATTTATAAATCAGACTCATGACATATTTTATGTTGAAAGCCACATTTTCTGGGTTAGGGAGGCTGTACAGTGTTCCGAGCAGGGCACTTAAGAAACCAATTCGCATGGCTGTGATTCCTGCTCCGTTAAACGATGGAAACCTCAGCCTTAGTCATGCTGTCTGGCTGTGCAGGAATGAGATCCTGAATTTGTGAGCTCTGCCACCTTTGGATGCACAAATCCAAAACACAACTCCATAATGCAGTGTGGAAATTAAGTATGACACGCTATATCAGTTCTAGGCACATTAGCAGAGATTGAAAATGTTTTCCCACTTAGACATTTTCAATGGATGATAAATAGGGTTAATGGATTGTGACTGAAGTACTTCTGCCCTCTTAAATCTTCCAGGAAGCTTTTAAAACTGGTAAATACGTATTCTTCATGATGGTTTGCAAAAATCTGCTCTAATTCAATTTTGGGCTGCTTAGGACTGCAAAAATGCAAAAACCTGCCTGAGGAAAGATCCAAGCCCTGGCCCTTTAAAAAAAAAAAAAAAAAAGACATTGAAAATGACACTTTAAATCATCAGCTTCCCAGAGTCTTTTGAGGTCCTGCACATTTGAGTTGGCCTGGTGTTAATCTTCTTTTAAGAATAAAATCCAAGGTCAGTATTTTATTTTGCATGTTTTCTCAGGAAGCTTTGGAATGCTCAGGGTGGTTCTTTGAATCAATTTGTGTATGTGTTCACATATATGAAAAGCAGAAGAGGGAATGGGGGGCCATGCATCTTGTCATCTAGTTGGATGCAATGTCCCCCACTTTGCCTTGCATGGCCTTGAGGGAACTAAGCTCACTCGAGCCAAAGGAAGAACATGACAAAACAGCTAGGCTTGTGATGCTGGTTAGAGTTAGCAGCCTTGCTTCCCTAATAACTCCAAAGGCTTGACAGATGCATTCCATGAAGAGCCTTGGTACCCAATGGTCTTCACTTAAATGCTCAGTGGGACTCTGCTATGCTGCCCTCTAGTGTTAGTGGTACAGTAGAGGTGGCAGGAGCTCCCTGGCTGTGCCATCTCCGGGGACAGCTCAGACACCAGGAACAAGGAAGAAATCTGAGGCAGCAGCAGTTTTCTGTAGGAAAACCGGGAGAACCCAGGGCACAGAGGCTGTTAGGAAAGGACAGGGAAACACGGGCGAACATGAAGGACAATTCAAGCTGTGACTAGATAAGAAGGTCTTACATTCTAGTTTCTAAAGTGCAGAAACAGGAGGGGAAAAGGGACATGAATCATCCTCTTTTAACCCACAGCCCGGGCATAGGAGAAATTTTCCACTGGTCGATCGACATAGCTGTGCTATAGAGAAGAGTACTTGAACTTGGGTAGAAAACCTAGGTTTAAGCCACTTACTAGCTAGATGTTTTCAGGTTTTTAAAGTTTTTTTCTGTTTTGAGATTTTAATTGCTTCCTTTGAATGGTGGGGTAGTCAAATCCACCTCAAAAGATTATTTTCTATATTAAATGAGATAGCAATATTTTATAAACTTTAGAGTCCCACGTAAATGTTAATTATCTTCATTAGCACTACCATTAATTTCTCAGGAAGTAATCTGGCAAGATGGAGTTTCTTTTTCCTTATGAGGATCTCAAGTCTGGAGACCTTAAAATAACATGACTACTGATTCCTAGTGAATGGACTGGGGAAGCAAGTTCACCTAGTTCACATTTATATCTTACTTAGATATAGCTTCCATAGCACCTACCTAGTAAGTTAAATGAAATATTTCTTAAATGTTATAGTAACAGTGATGGTGAATTAAATGTTGGTTTGTCTTAGATTTTACTCCTAAGGGATTTAGAAGAATGAACTCCTGGGGGAAGGAAGGAACCAGAGCCAGGACCAAGTGTTATATAGTTCTGTAGAGCAGTAGTTCTCACTTTATTTATTTATTGATTTTTTGAGACCTTTAACATCTCCATCAACCTGGGTAACTGATAAAGAGTTATCAAGTGCTTTGCTTGACCCAGTAAGAACACTAATACAAAATAAAACAGAAAACCACAACCTATTCTCTTTCTCATTTCATAAAGGAAAGACCATTTTAACACCCTTCCTTCCAAAGTCAGAAAGACAAAATCACAGTTTTTTTTAATAACATTAAGAAAAACATACTTAAAATTCTTCTCATGTTGTAATCAAGCCAAAACATTTTCAAGACCAGTGAGATCTGCACGCTTACATTGGAAATCATTTATATGGATGTCTCTGGATACATCAATCTTCTGAGACCTCTCCTAAACCCAATTTCTCCCTGCCTTCTTCTCTCCTATGTCTGAGCAGCTATCCCATGTTCAGAAGAAACAGGGACAGATGAGACTATAAAATTCATAGTCTCAGAAGCTAGTAACCCTTGTTATAGCATTTCCTGGAATAATTGCTTTCTCATTGCAATGGGCATTTGACAGACACACATTTTCCCTTGTACGTCTTTCATCACAGACATAGAAGGCAAACCACTCAGGATAATGGAATAAAGTACCACATTAGGATCTGTAAGCATATGTGAATTTATTCATAACAATGCTGAAAAGGATCTAAGACATTTAAATCAATTGCACATGTATTCACCATATAATTTAATTAACACTTGTGGAAGGCACCATAAGAGCTCCTATTACACTGTTTCCATTACAAATAATTTTTAAAAAATACTTGCAGTATTAGGGACTGTGTTCTCTTTGTAATTACAGAAGGGCAGTTTGTTTAAGAGCTTCACTGACGTCATGTATGCAAGAGCTATTTGTCATTTCAGCAAAATGCAACAGATCTTTGCTAAAGGAAACAGTGTGTGTCATTGTGACACTTTACATTATTTAAATATACATAATGAAGCCAGTAGACTTAGGTAGTCACTATCTACTTAATTGGTTGATTTTAAAATCAAATAGAAATTTCAGGAAAAAGGAAGGGGAATAGTAACCTCAATGTTTATATTGACAGCAATAATAACTACCACCAGGTACTGAATCATACTGGTTTCTGGGTAGGAAACTAGATTTAATACATACAATGTCTCCAATTCTCACAAATAACTAATTCTTACAAATAATCTCCATTTTACTCATGAGGAAATTGAAGCTCAGAGAGTTCCTTATGTAAATTGTACAGGATCAAATCAGAGGCATCAGGAAGTAAAGTTGTATCAATGCCCATCTTATTCCCAGTACAGAACACTATTTTTTCTAAGGTATAATGCTTTAGTGTAAACAATAGGTAAAAATCCACTGTGAACTGTCTTAGCATTTCCTTTGAAGAAGAACCAAAGGAGTTTAAACTATATGCTGCTATGTGCAGATGATTCTATAAACAGTGACATGAATTCAGACCCACTCAATTATTTTCAACTTCCATTGTAAATATTTTTGACTACTTTAGTGAAAGAAAACAAAAATGGATTTTTTTGGGGGTTTTTGTCCTAAGTATTTTTCTTTCTTTTTTTTTTTTTTTTTTGTATGCTGGCCTCTCACTGTTGTGGCCTCTCCCTCTCCCGTTGCAGAGCACAGGCTCCGGATGCGCAGGCTCAGCGGCCATGGCTCACGGGCCCAGCCGCTCCGCGGCATGTGGGACCTTCCCGGACCGGGGCACGAACCCGTGTCCCCTGCATCGGCAGGTGGACTCCCAACCACTGCGCCACCAGGGAAGCCCTATTTTTCATAAGGAGAGCAAAAGACTTTTTTCTTCTTCCACAATCAGAGACAAAGGCATAACCGAAAGATCTTCTGAGCACTTAAAATATAACATCACAGGGAACCTCTTTGTGCAGAGAAATGCTGAACTTGCGATAGTCAGGATAGGACATTGGTTACATCCTCTTTCCCCTTTCGAATAATTTTGATAACTTCCCCAAAACATAGCAGGACTCACCTCTCAAGCCATTTCTTCAGAGACAGTACCAATCCATTGGGTAAACGTGACTGGTGAGCCCTTTAGAAGTAGACAACTTTAAAAGACTCAACTGAAATTGCTAATTAGTAGAAAATCACACCTTGAAAGCCATCATAAGAGTGATAGCTACATCAAGAACTTGCTTTTCTCTATAACTCTGAAACCATTCTTTTTGTTGTTGGAAAGCAGTGCATTCCTGATATATTTAATTGTGAATATGTTTTCCCAGGAATAGGAGTTCACTTGGGGCTCTATCCTTGTTAAAAAATAACCACTATCACAATAGATCACTGTTTTTTCCAACTAGTATAAACTGAATAAAAGCACCTTGGAAATCTTTCTTGTTTCTGTCTAGGGAATCACATTGCATACTAGCCTTATAAAGGCTCTGAGAAGTTCTGCAATAAAGGAATCTGTTTAAATTTCTTTAGGGAGCAATTATGATTTGAGAGTGCAGCACTGTTTTCCATCAGTCCTATAACATCCTGCAGAACAATTGTAGTGGACTCTGAGATGTGCTGTCCAGGTACCTCTTTAAGTAATGACTTCTTGCCCCAGCTGTCAGCTCGTTTAAGCTTTGCCTTAGTCACAGAGAGCCTTACCCAGTGGGTTTTCCCTTCCCAGTGGTCAGGAGGGAGGTTGGCCCACATTCAGTCGCATATTGATGTGGGAGTGTAAAGACCTAGCCATTTTGCCCAAATCTAAGATAGCTTTGACTAACTATACATACTCCAGAGCTCCCCATGGGGTTGAATGAGGTGTTGTTTGGCCTACATAGCAGTTTCACTTTTCTGCTTAATCCTGCTTCTAGTCTTTTCTTTCTCACAGGGTTAATCCCAATAAATAGCTTGTGAATTTGTTACCAGCGGTGGTCTGAGAAACCAGGCAATAAGATGGGATTTGGGAGCTAGATAACTTACTGCCCAGCAGGCAACAGAGACCCCATTACAGGTAGTAAAGAAATCAGAGGGCTCCTAGCACCAGATGGCAGTAGAATTGTTCAAATTCTCACCGGTGGTGAATTGGGATGTTGTACAGAGAGAAAGGAATGCAATGGCTGGTGTGATGCATCAGATGTTTGAGAATTCCAGAGGAAATAGTATCTATGTGGATGATGGGAAGGGGTAACTATTGCTAAGCACCACTGGTACTGCAAAAATGAAAACAAAAAGCTGTGATTTGTCACCAGGAAATTGAAAGCTAGTTTTGAAAGTCAGAGGGACTCCTTGGTACTTATGAAGATGCTCTCATCTTCTGAAGTGGGAGAGAAGGGAAAGTTGAGGACCAGTTCTAGGATTTAATAGTCACAGTGGCTGAGTCCCAGAGGAGGTAAAATGTTCAACCAATGCAAGTCTGTTACTCCACGGTCAGAACGTAGGTTGGGAAATGTATGAGTGGTGCATATCACTCGACTGTGGTAATTGAGCCAGATGACCAAGAAGTAGCTAGCACACTGGAGGCTTTGGTAAGACACATGAGCTTCGGAAGATAGGAGATAAAGCCTATGAAAATTCAGAGGCCTGCTACGTCAGTAACATGTTTAGTTGTCTAGTGTTAAGGTGTGTTTGGAACATCTGATATGAGTAAAAGACAAGTTATGAGACACTAAACAACCATGCATCTGGGGCTTCCCACCATGAGCTGGGTTCTGCCAGATCCATCAAGTCTCACGGTGCAGCAGGCCCAGATTTTCATTATGAGATGGAGTGGTATTTGGTAAATCTGGGATGATGCACTTTTGTCATTTTGCTTTGTGGGGCACAAGCAAACTGGTAATCCAGTCTCCCATGTCACTCCCAATGGTGCTCCAAAACTCCTTCCTCAGCTTACACCTGTGGTCATACGAGAGCTTCCTTAAGATCAGGAACGAAAAACCTAAGTTTGGTTTTTAGATGTGTCAGCTTGGTATATGACTGCAAGCCAAAAAGGAATGGCAGCTGCACAGCAGCCTCATTTAGGATTGGCCTTAAAAAAGGGGAAATAGGGCTTCCCTGGTGGCGCAGTGGTTGAGAGTCCGCCTGCCGACTTGGGGGACACAGCTTTGTGCCCTGGTCCGGGAAGATCCCACATGCCGCGGAGCAGCTGGGCCCGTGAGCCATGGCCGCTGAGCCTGCGCATCTGGAGCCTGTGCTCCGCAACGGGAGAGGCCACAACAGTGAGAGGCCCACGTACCGCAAAAAAAAAAAAAAAAAAAGGGGGGGGCGGGAATCTCAAAGGGTAGAGTGGGACACCAGGGTCTCAAACTATATAGAAAAAAAAAAAAAGTGGCTTAAGGTTAGAATATATAAGAACTCATGGGCAGTCATAAGAAGTCTGGCCAGGAGCTTGAAAGAAGACAAATTGGAATTTGGGAATGAGGCCTGAGCTAGAGGTATGTGGAAGAACATATGGGACAGAACACAAAGTGGGATCTTTGTGTGTTGTGTTAACACCAACAAGAGACTGTCCTACAGGGAAGAAGCATTAAACAACCAAGTAGACAGAATGACTTGAGCACTGTTATCAGTCAGCCTCGGCCACTGACCACCCCAAGTTTGGCACAATAAGTATATGAATGGAGTGGTCATTGTTGGAGAGATGAAGGTTAACCATGGGCCTAACAGTATGGTCTTCTATTAACGAAGCCTGATTTGGCCAAAACTGCTTTTGATTGTCTACCTGCCAGAAACAGAGGTAAACGCTGGGCCCCTGATGTGGCAAATTCCTCAAGAAGACCAACCAGCCACTCAATGCCAAGTAGGCTATATTAAAACACTTTCCTCTTATAAGGTCCAGATGTTTGTTCCAACAGTAATAGACACATATGCCAGAGACAGTTTCACTTTTCTGACTGTAGCATAAGTCAGCACCACTTTGCCAGTGGCTTATGGGGTGTTTGATTGACCCACATGGAATCCCACATAACATTGTGTCAGATCACAGGACTCCTTACAACAAAGTAAATGTGGGAATGGACCTATGAACGTGAGATTCACTGGTAGAACCCCATGCTATGCAATCCAGAAGCTGCTTTCCTGATAGAGAATTGGAATGATCTCTGAAGCTTAGCAGATATGGTGGCTGAAGGTGAGGAGGTCTACAACGGATAGTGGAAGAAGGAAAAATGAGCATCCCTTGTAGTCTTGAGAATGTATACAGTGGTCTTGAGAGCATATACAGTGGTGGGGGCTGCAGTATGCCCCACGAACTTTCCCCTTCAAAGTTTCACCCAGAATGAGTACTTCCCACTCGAGTACCAGAGGAGCTTCTTCCTGAACAAATGTGGAGTGGATCTGAGCCACATCAAGGGGTAGACGGTGAGAGACATGGGGATGTGCTGCCCAGATGTCCTTTCAAGAAAGAACTTCTTGCCCCAGCTATCAACTCCTTCAGGGTTTGCTTCAGCCGCAAAATGCTACTTATTCCAAAGATTTATCCTTAAAGTGCAGCCCTATGCAGTGAGGGAAAGAAGCAGAGATATAAAGGCCTGGCTGATTCAGGCAAATGCAGGACAACTCTGATGGGCTGTGTTAACTGCAGACCTCCTCCAGCGTAAATTGAGGCTTTGTTGGATGTGAATCGCAATGCACCTTCTTCCTCTGCCCATTCTGATGCTTCCACTTCTATTCACAGATATTGGTTCTTAATAAATACCCTGAATGCTAAACTCCCTTCTCAGCATTTGCTTCAGGAAACCCTGCCCATGAAGTGTTCCACAAAATACCGATTTGCAAAACGTTGTACTAGGAGATTATAAGAATGAATTATATTTTTCTTCTCACTTATTAGTCCTTTAAAGATAACAAGTATCTTAAAAATTATTGCCACCTCTCTTTTCTTTTAAATCTTTTCACTTAATTTTCTTTTAATTGGGTATATGAGCATTAATTAGGTGCATGTGGATTAAAGCAAGCAAAAAGAAAGAAAAGGAAGGAATAAAACACCTTCCTGCCAGGCATTACGATATCTGGAAAATATATAAGGGAATTATGTGGCAGCATCAGATGCCATGTTGACTATAAGTGGCTTAGAACCCTTTTGAAAAGTAAGAAACATATGAAAAAAATAATCAGAATAAGAGATCAAAAAGCAGTTCACGGTACAGTACAACAGTCATAAGACAGGACATGATTAACTTCTCAATTCGAGGGTACAGGTAAAATGTGCTCTAGGAACTAGAGTCACAAAAGGGCAGATATAATCCAAATACTAACAAAATAATTAGAATAAGAAAATAATCTCAGGCAGGAGTTTTGGGAATCTTCAGAGAACAAACTGGGGATTTGAATTGAATTGGCCTCTTCCTTCCAGAGATATCTGATTCTGTATAAAATCAAAATGTTCAAAACTTACATCTTTTTTTTTTTTTTTTTTTTTTTGCGGTACGCGGGCCTCTCACTGCCGTGGCCTCTCCCGTGGCGGAGCACAGGCTCCGGACGCGCGGGCTCAGCGGCCATGGCTCACGGGCCCAGCCGCTCCGCGGCATGTGGGATCTTCCCGGACCGGGGCACGAACCCGCGTCCCCTGCCTCGGCAGGCGGACTCTCAACCACTGCGCCACCAGGGAAGCCCCAAAATGTTCAAAACTTACTTGAAAAATCCCCATGTTTGTGAGGCACAGCACTTTGTTCCATAGAAAGAAATTGCCATGGACTGAATTGTTTTCCCCCCAAATTCATATATTCAAGCCCTAATCTTCAGTGTGAGTGTATCTGGAGACAGGTCTTTTAGAAGGTAATTAAGGTTAAATGAGGTCCTAAGGGTGGGGTCCTAATCCCATAGGATTGCTGGGCTAAGAAGAGGCCAGCATGCAGGTGCGTGCACCAAGAAAGTCCATGTTAATACACAGTAAGAAAGCAGCCATCTACAAGCCAAGAAGAGAACTTTCACCAGAAATCTTATCTTCCCTCACCTTGATCTTGGACTTCCTAGGCTCCAGAACGGGGAGAAAACAAATTTCTGTTGTGAAAGCCACCCAGTCTATGGTACTTTGATATGGCAGTCCATACTGATTCAGACAGAAATTATCCTAAAAGGAGAGGTGGCCTGTTCCCTGTCAATTTTTATATTCTGCCAGAAGCAGAAAACACTGGCAAGACCCATGTCAAGAAGGGAAATGTTCCAAATGCATATGTTGTGTATGAGTAGGAGAGGAGAAAGATAAAATACATACATATATCTCACTTTATTTTAGTTTGATATACCAAGTTTATTTGATTATAAGATATTTATAATTTTATAATCCAGTAAGTACAAAATAAGCACACTGGGTGAGAGACATAAGGGAAGGAAAACATTCTTTGAGCAGGAGCAAAGACCCTAAAGAGAATGTATGGCAGTTTGGAGGGTGAGGGTGGTATAGGGTGAAAATTGATGATATAATCCTTTGATTTAAATAAGACAGAGCAAGCAAAATGAACAGAAGCCATTGCACCTAAATGCAGAGCTTCATTTACATAGAAACAGGAACAATTTCATGTTCAAGAAATGTCAGTTTTCTATAAATACGGAGGTTCAGTCATTACCACCAGAATTATTCATTATACTATGATTCAAAACAAGATGAACATACTGGGCCAACATTAGAACTCCAATCCCCAAAGTGGCCTTTCATGTATTCTTCAAAACTGGCTTTGTCTATCCAAAAATAAAAGTCTGCTGAGTATGTGATAAGGTCAGAAAATAAAAAAGATATGAACTCATTTCTTTCCCATTTCAAGTGAGCAAGGACTAGTCATTAAGAACACTTGGGATATTTAACTGACTTACATAGATTACCATTTCCTTAAATATTTTAAATTTAAAATTTGGTAATGGAAGAATATCAGCATCTGAGTTCTCATTCTAATTGTCTCTCCCCCTCTTCACCCCCATCTTCAGCCACTTCTCTCTTCTTTCTATTCTTTACCTACCTACATCACATCCATTCTTTAAGCCCTGATTAAGACTTTTGTCTTTTCTGATGACTTCCTTTTAGGATTTTTTTTGGGGACTCTGTGTGTGTCTTTGTGTGTGTGTGTATTAAAATATACATGTACACTCTTATTTATCTTGCTCAAGGTCTAGTGGACCTTTTAAAATTGAAAGCTCATCCCTAACTTCAATTTCAGGATATTTTGGTCTATTGTTCCTTTCATAATTTCTTTATCATCATTGCCTCTGTTCTCTCAATCTGGAACTTCTATAAGAAACATTACTTACATCTTGAATACATGCTCCTAGTTTCTGCATTTTTCTCTCATATGTTTTGTCTCTTCTCTGTTCGACTCATGTTTGATTCTGGATCACACGTTTTGTCTTCAACAGTGATCATTCTAATGAGTTAGTTCAGTTATAAATACATGCTTATATTTAATTGCTAA
Source organism: Platanista minor (assembly GCA_004363435.1). Taxonomy (NCBI): domain Eukaryota; kingdom Metazoa; phylum Chordata; class Mammalia; order Artiodactyla; family Platanistidae; genus Platanista; species Platanista minor. The sequence goes on from RJWK010035516.1 coordinate 18,824, forward strand.
ACACTTTTTCTTGTTTTCAGCTATTTTGTCATAGCATGCTGAATTTATATTATTTATATATTACCTTCTCTAATTTCACTGAGGATCCATAGAATTGTTTCTAAAGTCTTCCATTGACTTCTCAATTATCTCTGTTTCTTCCAGGATCAGTCTTTCTATGTGTTCACTTTGTTCTTATTATTTCATGGTGTTGGTTTTTCTCAAATGAGAGGTGGTCCTTGTTGGTTTGTTCATGTTAATGCATGAACTGGATTAACGGAGTCAGGTGGCATGGGGTTTCCCTGAAGTTCTTCCATTCTTTTCTTCCACTGACTCCTAACTGAATGAAAGGGCTCAATTAGGTTCTGGGTGTGTAGACATTTTGTTTCAACTAACAGGCTACTTTTTAGCTGCACAGTCATGGAGTTTCTTCAGTTTTAGATCTCCCCATTTCCAACTAAGAAGAGATTTATTCTAGTAGCAAAGAAATGTATATGTTTTTGTCCTCAGTAGAGCTGCCTTTCACTACCTCTTTTTTCTTCTCTCTTCTCAGTCTTTTCTCACCCTCATAGGAATTTTAAGTAAGCCCTTAGATTAACACTGAGCCCTCCCCAGAGAGCATAGTTTCTTCACTTTTCGGATTTTAGCCTGGGATAAAATTCTTCTGCAGGCCATAGTGTGTGTGTGTGTGTGTGTGTGTGTGTGTGTGTAGAGAGAGAGAAAGACCAACTAGCACATATATTTTAATATAGCTCTTTAATAAATAGCTCTGATGCATTGCTCCAGGAATCCATTTTGTTTTGTTTTGTTCTGTTTTGTTTTATTTCATGTGTTCACTTTGTATTTGATATTCCCCTGTGTCTGTAATTATCTTCATGATGATTTTCATCTGCTCATGCTTTATGCTATGGTTTACCCAGTTTCATCAGGCCCAGTCCATCTGCTTTTTATGTCTCAGGACTCTATTACAATAGCCTAGATTTTCTTATTTTCCATCTGTTGTGAAGCAAGCCTTTTTTTTTTGGTTCTTTAAGTTTAACTGAATTTGCTGAATATAATTCTAATTGTTCAGCATATTTATAAATTCAAATTCAGGTTTGAAAAATATTCTTCAACCACATAAAATGAGATATTTTTAAAAACAAATGATTGTTTTGAACAATAGGCTTTCATAATGAACTGTTATTAAATTGAACTAATATACCAGTAACTTTCTTTTGTATATATATATATAACATTTTTTTAGTCAATAAAATCTCAAGAAAGGCATAAAGATTCCATATCAAAGGATAACTCAAATTCATACTTTTAAAATCAGATTTGACAATGTAGAGAACTTTTTTTGACCCAGGCTTCATCTTGATTTAATCATTTTTTTTTAACATCTTTATTGGAGTATAATTGCTTTAGAATGTTGTGTTAGTTTCTACTGTATAACAAAGTGAATCAGCTACATGCATACATATATCCCCATATCCCCTTCCTCTTGTGTCTCCCTCCCACCCTCCCTATCCCAACCCTCTAGGTGGTCACAAAGCACCTAGTTGATTTCCCTGTGCTATGAGGCTGCTTCCCACTAGCTATCTATTTTACATTTTGTACTGTATATATGTCACTGCTACTCTCTCACTTCACTCCAGCTTACCCTTCCCCCTCCCTGTGTCCTCAAGTCCATTCTCTATGTCTGCATATTTATTCCTGTCCTGTACCTAGGTTCATCAGAACCTTTTTTGTTTTTTTAGATTCCATATATATGTGCTAGCATGCAGTATTTGTTTTTCTCTTTCTGACTTACTTCACTCTGTATGACAGATGCTAGGTCCATCTACCTCACTACAAATAACTCAATTTTGTTTCTTTTTATGGCTGAGTAATATTCCATTGTATAGATTTACCACATCTTCTTTATCCATTCATCTGTCAATGGACACTTAGGTTGATTCCATGTCCTGGCTATTGTAAATAGTGCTGCAGTGAACACTGTGGTACATGTCTCCTTTTGAATTATGGTTTACTCAGGGTATATGCCCAGCAGTGGATAGCTGGGTTATATGACAGTTCTATTTTTAGTTTTTTAAGGAACCTCCATACTGTTCTCCATAGTGGCTGTATCAATTTACATTCTCACCAAAAGTGCAAGAGGGTTCCCTTTCCTCCACATCCACTCCACCATTTATTGTTTGTGGATTTTTGATGATGGCCATTCTTGACTGGTGTGAGGAGATACCTCATTGTAGTTTTGATTTGCATTTCTCTAATGATTAGTGATGTTGAGCATCCTTTCATGTACCTCTTGGCACTCTGTAGGTCTTATTTGGAGAAATGTCTATTTAGGTCTTCTGCCCATTTTTGGATTGGGTTGTTTGTTTTTTTGAAACTGAGCTTCATGAGCTTCTTGTACATTTTGGAGATTAATCCTTTGTCAGTGGCTTCATTTGCAAATATTTTCTCCCATTCTGAGGGTTGTCTTTTCATATTGTTTATGGTTTCCATTGCTGTGCAAAAGCTTTTAAGTTTCATTAGGTCCCATTTCTTTATTTTTCTTTTTATTTCCATTTTTCTAGGAGGTGAGTCAAAAAGGATCTTGCTGTGATTTATGTCATAGAGTGTTCTGCCTATGTTTTCCTCTAAGAGTTTAATAGTGTCTGGCCTTACATTTAGGTCTTTAATCCATTTTGAGTTTATTTTTGTTTATGGTTTTAGGGAGTGTTCTAATTTCATTCTTTTATATGTAGCTGTCCAGTTTTCCCAGCACTACTTACTGAAGAGGATATCTTTCTCCATTGTATACTCTTGCCTCCTTTATCAAAGATAAGGTGAACATAGGTTCGTGGGTTTATCTCTGGGCTGTCTGTCCTGTTCCATTGATCTATATTTCTCTTTTTGTACCAGTACCATACTGTCCTGATTACTGTAGCTTTGTAGTATAGTCTCAAGTCAGGGAGCCTGATTCCTCCAGCTCCGTTTTTCTTTTTTTTTTTTATAACATCTTTTTTGGAGTATAATTACTTTACAATGGTGTGTTAGTTTCTGCTTTATAACAAAGTGAATCAGTTACACATGTACGTATGTCCCCATATCTCTCCCCTCTTGCATCTCCCTCTCTCCCACCTACCCTATCCCACCCCTCTAGGTGGTCACAAAGCACCGAACTGATCTCCCTGTGCTATGTGGCTGCTTCCCACTAGCTATCTATTTCACATTTGGTAGTGTATATATGTCCATGCCACTTTGTCACAGCTTACCCTTCCTCCTCCCCGTATCTCAAGTCCATTCTCTAGTGGGTGTGCATCTTTATTCCCGTCTTGCCCCTAGGCTCTTCTTGACCTTTTTTTTTTTTTTTTTTTACATTTCA
>RJWK010035517.1:0-22156 GCA_004363435.1 Platanista minor
GTGTGTGGTGTGTGTGTGTGGTGTGTGTGTGTGGTGTGTGAGAGAGAGAGAGAGAGAAAGAGAGAGAGAGAGAGGGTCCTCAGAGAGATATTGAAGTTCAATCCAGAGATTCTAAACTACTTTATCTGGAAAACCTGCAAGCTTACAGATTTGCAGAATCAGCGCAAATAATGTCCATAAAGCCTTTGCCCAGATTCACGTACTGTTAACGTTTTGCCCCATTTGCTTTGGCATTTTGTGTTCGCTCTCTCCCTGACACGTATGATCGCATATAAACATGCATCCCTTCCCCTGAGCTGTGTGACAGTGGGCTGCATACGTCACTGACCCTCTGACGACTTCAATGTGGGTTTCTTTAGACTAAGGACCCTGTCTAACGTAACCACAGAGCAGCTGCCAAGGTCAGTAAATTCAGCATCAACACGATGTTTTTATCTAATCTACTGCCTGTATTCCAGTTGTATCACTGACCACATAAGGTCCTTCATCCTATTTTCCCTCCAAGACAGCATCTCTTCCAGGGTCACACGCTGCTTTTGGATTGCTCGTCTCCTGGTCTCCTGTCCCCGTCTTTTAGGGCGCTGAAGCGGAGAGCTTTGGTCACAAAGCCGCAGACGGTTTGGGTGGGGAATGTGCACGGCCGGGGAGCCCGCCCCTCCAGCAAGGCAGACCCACGGGCATCAGCAGCCTTCAGCTGGTCTCCCCAACTTGTCCCTGGATTTCCACACGTTCTTTCCGTTCCCCACGCTGCTGGGCAATGCCTGCAGGCAGGGGCGGCTCATCCCAGGCCCTGGACAGCCTCCATGTAGCCTTCCTTTTCTGCCCTGGGAGGACAGGGGTCAGGGGGAAGAGAAAGAGGGCTTCAGGGACCCCGTAAGTCCCACCCCAGGCCCAAGGAGGCAGCACCGACAATGCCACTCCCAGTGGCCAAGGGTCCAGAGAAAGCCGAAGGGCTGCACAGTGGTCCCACATCACTGCCCTGTGGTCTCTGCGTCCGGGGGTCACTGACTGAGCGGCAGGAAATGCACACCTTGCTCTGGGCTTGTCTGAAAGGCCAGGTAGAACCATGGGGCCCCTGATAGATGAAAACCTCCCAAACCCATTTTTAGGTAAAATGTAAGCACTTTCAGGCTATCTGAATGCTGGGCTAAATCCAGATATTTCAGAATTTGGAAATCTTCAAAGGAAAAATGAAAACCCTGGAAGCGTTTTGGATTACGACAACAGAACATGAGTGCCTTTTTTAAAGTAAAAAAAAAAAATGTTTAAAGATCACATGTTTGAAAAGAGAATTGATCTAGCTGATACTGGTTATTCGCTCCAGGGGGATTCCAAATACACTCTGTCCTTAAGTTTTTCTGATAGAAAAAAAAAAATCAGCATCTGTTTCAAAGATCAGATCCTGTTTTCCTTAATTTAGCATTTAAATTCCCATCCTTTCAAGTGGGTCCCTTTCTGTCTGCGGCATTCGTTTCTCATCTGTGCACCCCGCTAGCTGTCTCTGTCAAGCCTGTGCTCACAGTTTGTCAACTAGTTATGCAAATCGACTAAGTTGCCAATCCAGAATTAGCAGAACTGGGTTTCCCTTTTTATTTTAAGACTGTGATGGCGCAAAGACGCAGCAGCTATACCGTCAGGATGCTTTCAGCCGCGGTGAAGAGAAAACCCCGCTAAAATGAGGGCACTGCATCACGGGCAGGTCCAAGGCCAGCTGGGTGTGCGGCACCCACTCTTCCCATCTCTGGGATCCCGGCTCCCCGCAGCGGGGACGGCAGCTGGACCGGTCCACTCCCGGGCTGGGGGCTGTCCGTTCCCTCCCGGAGGGCGGGGGTAAGAACGGCCAACGCCTGGTGGTCCTCAGCAGGTGCAGGAGCCAGTCCAAGGCAGGGTTCTCACGAACTTTTACAATTCCCGTGTCACAGGTGAGGAAACTGGGAACACGGAGACGTCCAGCGACTCAGGGTAGAGCCGGAGTGCAAACACCCCGCGGCCTGGTTCCCCCACCTCTGACCACGGTCTGCCCCTCCTGAGTCCATGCGTGCACAGGGGCGATGCACTCGTGTCATCCGCACGTGGCGCAGGCCAGCACACTATGCTGTCATACTGCCCCTGCCAGCCTTCTGAGCTCCCCAGAGTCTCCCTGTGGCCCCAGCCTGCTCCCAGGGCATCAGAAAGCCGGGGCCACATGCTCTGGGATCTGTCGATGACAAGGGCCCCTGTGGGACCTGCAGCCTCATTTGGCCACTCCCTCCTTGAGACCCATATCTCAGGGGCCCAGAGCCCTTGTGAGTCTTCCAGGGGGGAGGCCTGAGAGGCTTCAAGCAGCTTTACAACCGGCGCGAAACCCTTCACCAAACTCAGCCTAAGGATGCTTCTCTCAATTAGCACGATCGGTTCCAGTGAGAAGCACCGCCTCTTAAGAAATATGGGCAGTATGGGAAAGGCCCCAGAGGAGAAAGCCGAAACAATTAAATGCTGCTTCTGCCACCAGCACAGCCAGTCTCTGTCACGTAGCAACAGACGAGGGATGCTGCAGGCCAGCTGCAGACACCCGGCCTTTTTCCCCTCCCCACCCTGGAATCAGAGGAGCCTCAAGGCCCCAAAGGAGTTGGCTAGATCCCAGTTCCCTTAGCACGGCTCACAGTTGACAAGTCATCAGCCGCCTCTGCTTCAGGAAGCTTCTGCCGCTAATTAACCCCCAAAAATCTCATGGAGATACCGGGTGGAGTCCTGTAGGAGCTCTTGAAACACTTCATTCAATTACAGGAAAGAGCAGCAAGCCCTCAGCTAAGTCCCTGACCCGGTCAGTTCCTGGAGAAGGGGGCTGGCTGGGCCACTCGCTCCCCGCGCCCCTGACCTGCGCTGTGTCTGTGTCACGGCCCCGAGGCTGACCCTGAGCAGACAGCAAGTACAGGCTGAGTCTTCATTCCTTCCGCTGAGGCTGTAGTTATTACCTGGGGAGCCTTCCAGACAAGCCTCGGCCGGGGCTCCACCACCAGGCTTCTGAGTCCATCCCGGTGACTCTGCTGGGAACATGGGTGAAAAGCCACGTTCTGGATCTTTGTCTTGCAGGTTGGGGTAGGAGCGTCTGCTCAGTTCAATGAAGCACCGATGCAGTGAACCCCTATTTTGTACCCAGGTCTGTGTGAGGTCCGAGCTGCCCCGGGATTCTGCAGCACTTGGTGTGGCCATAGCCTGGCAGGGGCTTTGTTACCAGTCCCCAGGTAACCCCAGGTGGAGCCGAGCCCAAGAGCCGCTGTGCCCGGCAGGTGAATGTTCAGACTCTTCCTATGGAATGTTCCTGGTATGTCCACCTCTTCAGCTGCTCCAGAAACCACTTGTGCTGTTAAGGGGCTGGAGTTTCTGGAGGGGCTGGCTCCCGAAAAGGCAGAGTCGACTTAGCTTGATGTCAGTACATCCATGCACCGTGCTGCAGCCCCAAGCTCACTCTTTCCTGGAACCAGCTTCCCTCTCGTCCATCCTGACTTTGTTGCTGAATCAGCACAGCATAAAAATGCAGTCAGATCAATTAACTGCTACTTGATGTTATGGCCATGTAGGCAGGTGGCATCCATCCCATCAGATACGTGGCCATGGTCACTTCGGGTAAAATTACCCGAGAGGCAAGAATTAGGTGCAGCAGCGCATCCTCCCATTAGCAGCCTCTACTCTCCATCTCCCACAACTCGGGAACCCCAGATGCTCCCCCTCTCCATTCTCTACTTTAAAGCTTAGCTCATTTACCTTTGAAAGTGGTAAAAAGCAGGTAAATTCATTTTCCTTAAGCTATAAATGGATGCATAAGGCTTAGGATGTTTGCTTTCTTAGAGATGTCTCTATTCCATTAGCAACAGGACCTTAAAGTGTGAAAGTTAATTTCCCACCATCTCTCACATTCTGCGCATCCTGCAAGCAAGGCACCAACTGCCCTTGTCCCCACTAGTTCTTCCAGAACGTCCGTGCAGCTGACAGGCTTGGAGGATAGCAATGGCCGGGCCCCCCTGGAGCAGAGGGCAGGCATGCTGACTGCCTGCAGTAGAAGATTTACGTTCCCCTAGCCCAGGGACCCACTGTGTGTACTGGCCCCTGTGTCCCCCATGGGGCTTGGACAAGGGGACCACACAGTCACGCTGATGCCCTTGCTGGCTGCAGGGCCAGGCGCCACACAGTCCTCTGTCCCCGACGGGGGTCTCCTGCCTCCTGTCAGATCTGTGGACCTGATGGGCTAACATGAAAGCTCGCAAGTAGGGTAACACCTGGTCATGTCACAGTTCTGGGCGCTGTATTCCTATGATGGCAAAAGAACTACAAAAAGGCGTGGTGACACAGGGAAACAGCAATTTAATAAGTGAAAAAGTAAGTCCAGGGCTTCCCTGGTGGCGCAGTGATTGAGAGTCCGCCTGCCGATGCAGGGGACGCGGGTTCATGCCCCGGTCCGGGAAGATCCCACATGCCGCGGAGCGGCTGGGCCCGTGAGCCATGGCCGTTGAGCCTGCGCGTCCGGAGCCTGTGCTCCGCAACGGGAAAGGCCACAACAGTGAGAGGCCCGCGTACTGCAAAAAAAAAAAAAAAGTAAGTCCAGAAACACTACGGAAAGGGCAAGACCCTTTTTACAAAGTTAAAAACAATCACACTCACACACATACTTTTTAGAAATACATACGAATGCAAAACCACAGAAAAATGAAAGCAAGGCAACAGCGAACATGAGATTTAGGATGGTGGTTGCCTGAGATGGGAAGCGAAGGGGCTGGCATGGGGCAGGGGCTGAGGTGGAATTACACAGTTCAAGGTAGGTTATGGTAGAAGTTCTAGCTTTGTTTGGGGTGTGGGTTTATCGATGCTTATTACATTATCAAAGATATCTAATGAGTAACTCACCCACCATCCACTGGCCAATGATGAAACGTGCTAATCCGGCTTGTACACCTGAGTCTGGTAAGATAGGGCTAGATAATACATTAATTAAATTAATAAATGGATGGGTAGATGGATGGATGGATAATAAATAATGTAATAAAGCTTGAGCCCCCCAAAATCTTCCTTACCGAGGTGGTATCTGGAAGATGAAATGAGAAAACATTATGGGGGACATTGATTGAAAAGAACTGAGAACTGATGCCACTGCAGAAATTTTTTACACAAACACCAATGGTATCAACATCGTATACTGTGGAGGCCAAAGACATCCTTCAAGTTCCCACTCTAGGCCTCCCTGAACTTTGCTACATGCCCACATCGACCCATCTGCAGCATTTATTGAACTCCTAGGAAAGTATTCCAGGGCTTCGTCGTGGTGCAATGGTTAAGAATCCGCCTGCCAATGCAGGGGACACGGGTTCGAGCCCAGGTCTGGGAAGATCCCACATGCCGCGAAGCAGCTAAGCCCGTGCACGAGAACTACTGAGCCTGCGCTCTAGAGCCCGCGTGCCCCCACGCATAGAGGCCGTGCTCCGCCACAAGAGAAGCCACCGCAATGAGAAGCCCGCGCACCACAACGAAGAGTAGCCCCCGCTCGCCACAACTAGAGAAAGCCCGTGTGCAGCCATGAAGACCCAACACAGCCAAAAATAATAAATAAAAATAAAATAAGTTAATTTAAAAAAGAAAAAAAGAAAAAAAAGAAAAGTATTCCATCTTGGGAGTGGCCCCCTAGAGCCCCAAAGGTGCTGAGGAGCCCAGAAACAACACAGAACCATGGTTACTGGTTCCTGTGGAGCGTTCACTGGGCCGTGGGAGGGAGGTGGAGGAGAACCCAGCTGCCCCGCGTGGGACACTCAGGCCGAGACACGGAACATCCTGGCGGCAGCTCTGAGCCCGGCCCAAACCCACTGGTGCCGCCCTGCTGACCTGCCTGGTCCAGGCGGCCCTGAGCGTGCTCTGCATGTCAATGCCTTTCTTAGGACCTGACCTTTCACCCAGGATCCCCCAGAACAGCTGGTTTCCTCCCCCAGAGTGGCACTGCCTGTGCTAACACACTTGGAAAAAGGGTGCAAATTTACAGACTCGTCTAGGTCTCCGGGCTTGAGGGCAACCTTGCAAGGGTATTTTCCTGAAAGGCAGAATTGTCCTGGGCTGAGAAAGGCTTGCATGGTCCCCAAGCAAGGAATTATGTGTGTGGCTTAATATTACTTCGTAGGAAATAAAAGAATAACCATCCGAAAGTGGAATTCCGAGACCCAGGCCGCCCAGGACCTTGCGAGAGGCTTCGCTGTCAAGGAGGTTTGCGCCCTCATACGAGCCTCCACTTTTCTAATCTCCCCATCAGTAAAGGGCAGACGCGGTCCCTCCGCGCGCTGAGATGCTGCGCGTCTGCGCTCGGACATCACCCCTGCGCCAGACAGGCGTCGCTTCCTGGCCCCTAGAAGAGGAAGACCTCCTGCAGCGGGGACGCCCAGCTCCTCCTCCTCTTGCACCTGCGATCTTGGAAGAGTCACTGAAGCTCCGGAAGTCGTTCCTTTCCTTCTGTGACCTCCAGTCAGCAATACCCACCCCGCCAGTCAGGGAAGTTTCAAGACATAATGTCTGTGAAGCTCCTGACCTCATCGGAGAAGAATGCTCTATGAATCCAAGGAATTAAAAATAGAAGTGAAACTGGCAGACGTTTAAACGTTTCCTGTGCAGCTGACGTGGGGCGGTGGATGGGGTGACGGCGAACGCGGCGTCAGGAGCCGGCAGCGCGGCAGGCAGGGCCCGGCTGCCCGTAAGAAGGCCTGTTCTGTGGCCAGACACGCAGACAGTGCACAGCATCCCCGGCTGCTCCCGGGAAGGGGCATGGCTGCCTGGAAGGGTGGCTGGACCGAGCACCGGGGGGTCAGGGACACGGTCCCAACCCTTCCCCAGACCCTGAGCAAGCCTCCCCCTCCCTGAACCTCATCTCTCGGGGGAGGGGTGAGCAGAAACTTCTCAGCCTCCACCCAGTCCTGTGATGCTTTTGCAGCAAGGATTTGGTCAAATCCCTTAAGCGTCTGGGGTCCAAATCCTCCTGCCTGGGACGCAGTGGCACACGGACGCCAAGAAGCTCGACCCTGGAACCCGGCTGCCTTGGCCTGAAATTCGGTTCGCCACTTTTCAGTGTTTTCCCAAAATTTTCTTATGAAACATTTCAAACTCGGCAAATCTGAAAGAATCGTTCAGTGAAGAACCCACCACCTAGACGCTGTGCAACCACCGTTTGGTCCATCTGTTCTTCTCGCCAAGACCTCCTGCTATTTGTGTATTTCAAATCAAACCTCCCTGCGGGACACCAGCCCCTCCTCAGCCCAGCTCTGCCGCATCTTGGCCATGTGATCTCGGGCAAGCCAGTCTCTGTTACTAATATTGTGCTTTGTCAGATTATTTTCGTCATAAATGGTTTCAAATATAGAGGACATTTGAAAAAAGTAACCCGTTGCCCTTAACTATTGCTTTTTTTTTTTTTTTCTGATCCATTTCATGCAGACGTGGTGGCCACTCACCCCCAGTCACCTCGCCCTGTGTCTCTCACACAAGCAAAGCCTTCTTGTCATACAGGGAACTCCATCCATCCTGTCCCAATGCCTCTAATCACGGAACCCACTCAAGATTCATGCCTTGTGTTTTGTTTCAAATGTCTCTTTTGTTCGTTTCAATCTTGAATGGCCTCCCAAAATGTTCTCCCTCCTTTGTTTACATAATATTCTCCCACAAAACATTCATTTCTCTTCCATTAAGAAGCACACAGGGGCTTCCCTGGTGGCGCAGTGGTCAGGAGTCGGCCTGCCGATGCAGGGGACGCGGGTTCGTGCCCCGGTCCGGGAAGATCCCACACGCCGCGGAGCGGCTGGGCCCGTGAGCCGTGGCCACTGAGCCTGCGCGTCCGGAGCCTGTGCTCCGCCACAGGAGAGGCCACAGCGGTGAGAGGCCTGCGTTCTGGAAAAAAAAAAGAAAAAGAAAAAAAAGACGCACACAGACCCCTCACCCCTTCACACCGTTTATGAACTCAGCGCCAATTTTACTTTCAAGTGGAGAAGGGTGCTCCTCAGACACATCTACCTTTTCTAAAAGTCGCGCTGCTTCCTTCTTTTACAGTGAAGATTCTGCTTTCTCGTCATTTTTTTACCTCTAGACCCTCAGAACAATTAGAAAAGGACCAACAACTCGTGTGAACTGAAGTCACAGTTTGGGTCTTCTCCACAGGGTCTCCATTGCTGCTAAAAATAACTGACTCTTGAAATTTGATTGGATTTTACCAAAAGTATCTTAACGCCTCTGTAATACATCCTGTTTAAGAACCAGATAGGGAAATTCTGGAGTCAATTTTTTGTTGTTTTGTTTTAGTTTTTTTTTTGCGGTACGCGGGCCTCTCACCACTGTGGCCTCTCCCGTGGCGGAGCACAGGCTCCGGACGCGCAGGCTCAGCGGCCTTGGCTCACGGGCCCAGCCGCTCCGTGGCATGTGGCATCTTCCCGGACCGGGGCACGAACCCGTGTCCTCTGCATCGGCAGGCGGACTCTCAACCCCTGTGCCACCAGGGAAGCCCCTGGAGTCAATTTTTTGAATGTTACTATGTACTTTATTGAAAGCTATAATTTGCCTTTCATTACCACGTGCAAGTCTTGCACAAAAGCGAAAATATAAACACGTTCTTCACCTGAAGGGAAGGAATCCTGTTTAAAATTGGTACGAAGTGGCCCTATTGAGGCTGGGCCGCCTGGCAGTGGCTCTGGCCCACCTGCTCCAGAACAAGGTGCAGACCCGGCCCCCTGACCCTGGCTGGGGCAGTAACATCCTTAGCCCCCTACCCGGCCTGGTCGGCGTGGGGTGCAGGGCTGGGACATGGCGGGTGTGGGAGGTGGCTGGAAAGCATCACCCAAGACGGAAGTGAAGTAAGTGATGCTTCTTCTCTGGGCTCCTGCCTCCCTGTCATCCTCTCCTAAACCCTGGACTACCAGCCACCCCTACCCCACACAGAAGGCCTCGGCTGCCCTGTTCTGCCCTAAGCAGTGTCCAGGCCCTGACCTCACAGCCTGCCTCAGGAATCCCATCATGGTCCTCGGTGGTCAGACCGGAGGACAGTGGCAGGTGCTCAGGGATGGACGGTGTGCCCCCAAAGTCACGCCCAATAGGAGCCTGTGAATGCGGCCTCACTGGAAATAGGGTCTCTGCAGATGTCATCGAGTTAGCTGAGGTCATCCCGGGGTAGGGCCAGTCCTAGTCCAACACGACTGGAGTCCTTATAGGAAGAGGGAAACTTGGACACAGACACAGAGAAGCCACGTGAAGACGGAGGCTGAGACTGGAGAGGTGCACCTCCAACGAGCCGCCATCACCGGGAGCTGGGTGAGCCAAGGAGGGAGCCCGGCCCCCCGACACCCGGCTTCCTGACTCTGGCCTCCAGACTTTCTGTTGTGCTAGCTGCCCGGCCGTGGCGCTTTGTTGGCCCTGGCAGCCACCATGGGAGGTGTTCACGGCTGGTAAAGGCTGCCCTTTCTAACGGCGGGATCGTGGCTCAGCCCCGAAGGGGACATCCCAAAAGGTGACAGCGTAGAATCAGCCACATGCCGGGGAGGGGAGGGTGGGGGAGGAGGGCCTCCACGGGCCCCGGCCTCACCTGGGCTTCCACAGGAGTCGGAGGAAGCTGCTTTACGTCATTCTTCTCAGCAACTGTGTCAGAAGAGCCAGGTCAACCCGAGGAATCACACGTCTTTCTTTCCAAGTAAAGTTTAGGCAGACGTGCCTGACATGCCCCCCCACTCCCCGCTGAGGAGACGCTCGGCCTGGGAGGGCACAGCTCACCCCATCATCCAGTGGAACAATTCAGTCACTTTTCAAAGGATGAAAGGTACTGTGTGGGGTTTCTGGCTTGTTGTTTTTCTAGGTCAAATAGAAAATGCAGCCAAGTCCAGTCACGCGCCCTGGGCAGGATTCTCCACATCCTCAATGACACCAAGAGCACAAAAGTTTTTCCCCCACTTTGATCTCATTGTTTACACGCTAATAAGGAGAAACACAGGACACAGTACTTCAGTATAATCACACCGTTTCTTCCTCTTTTCAGCAAAGACCCCACCATGCCAAACTCTTTGGCAACTAGTTGATTCAAGAATTGGCAAATGAAGTAACCCCACCTGTGTTTTTAAATAGGCGGACAAGAGACAGAAAAAGACAGGTATCATCTGATATCACTTATATGTGGAATCTAAAAAAAGCGATACCGATGAACCTACATACAAAACACAAATAGACCTACAGACATAGAAAACCAACTTATGGTTACCAAAGGGGATAGAGAGGAGATACATGTGGAGTTTGGGATGAACAGATACACACGACTAAATATAAAATAGATAGCCAACAAGGACCTGCTGTGCGGCACAGGGAACTCGACTCAATACTTTGCTATAACCTATAAGGGGAAAGAATCTGAAAAGGAATAGGTACATGCATATGTATAACTGAATCACTGTGCTGTACACCTGAATCTAACACAACATTATAAATCAAGTATATTTCAATTTTTTTTTTTTTTGTGGTACGTGGGCCTCTCACTGTTGTTGCCTCTCCCGTTGAGGAGCACAGGTTCTAGACGCACAGGCTCAGCGGCCATGGCTCACGGGCCCAGCCGCTCCACGGCATGTGGGATCTTCCTGGACCGGGGGCACGAACACGCGTCCCTTGCATCGGCAGGCGGACCCTCAATCACTGCGCCACCAGGGAAGCCCAAGTATATTTCAATTTTTAAAAATTATTTTTTAAAAAGGCGGAGAAGAAAAGAGCCTTGAGAAGTGGCTCCTGACTTTTCTTTTAAGGGGGAGGGGGTCTTGAAAACCAGACCCAAGATCTGCATCCAGGATTCCAGGCCTTCTGTGGGGTGACCACATAACACAGGCTGTACCCTGTGGAAGCCTGGAGTATACATTTTCTAACGACCTACAGTTTGGGGTTGAATTAAATATTGAAGCAAACTCCAGAAATATCTGCAAGGAAACACAGCAGCAATATTGTATCGATTGTGCTAGACTGCTTAATAATTAACTTCACTCACTTCGGGGTTTGAATGTCTTTCTGTTTGTGCCTCAGCATCACAGACAAAATACCAGGTGAGGGGCTGCAGCTCAGAGCCTCACCTGGTGTCTCAAGTTCTGAGCAGAGTGTGGGAAGGAGAGGGCTGACCTCGTGTCCCTACATCCTGCTGACCCAGGCAAGGGCTCTTCAGCTCGGCCCTTCTAAGTTCAAGCCTCGTAGGAACCTGGTAGGAGCGTTGGATGAAGCCCTGAAGGGACCCTAGTGGATTTTTGGTGATGCTGCTTCTGTGTCCTTGCATCAACCTGATCAGTGTTTTGAACACAGTTAGAAGTAAGTGAGCTCAGCTCTGAGGCCGTTTCTGTTGTAAAGCTGGGTCTCCACAGCTTGTTTACATGGCCCCATGGGAGATAAGTACCAGAAATACCGGTCTCACGCCTGTGTCTCTGCCTCTTTGCAGGAGAGACCTGTGTTTGGCGTCCACACGGAGCATCACACCAGGCGCTCTGAATTCGGGATCAAACCCAGCACATGTGCGTACCCCTGCTCATCCTCAGCGCTGAGCTTCCGAACGGGGCTCTGGGAGGCTCCGGTTCTGGGGGTCTTACCTAATTTCTAAAAGCCCTGATCAAGTTATGAATTTAACAGTTGAATAGGTGAAAATAATCTTGCTCCAAGGACTTGCCAGCAGGAAGTTCCCTAGATT
Source organism: Platanista minor (assembly GCA_004363435.1). Classification (NCBI taxonomy): domain Eukaryota; kingdom Metazoa; phylum Chordata; class Mammalia; order Artiodactyla; family Platanistidae; genus Platanista; species Platanista minor. The sequence goes on from RJWK010035517.1 coordinate 11,690, forward strand.
ATCGGTCAGTGTTTTTGTGTTTCTTTTCTCAACAAGTACAATGAGACGGTGGACTTCCTCATTCCGGGAGAGCGATGGGTGTCAGGTCTCAGTGTGGAAACCCCCCCAACCCCCCCAACCCCCCATCCCCCCCCACCCCCACCCCCGGCCAGGGCCAACTCCTGCCTGGAGGGGAGAGGGGCCGGCACCCAGCTCGGATCCCATGGGGATTCAGAGCTTCCAACAAAGGTTCTGGGGCCTGGGTGGAGCTGAGGGCCCTGGCCTCCAAGCTTATGTCAGACGATTTAGACAATCCAGTGGTGTGGGAAAGGGTGACAGATCCGGGCCCACGAGGTGAGGGGTGACGGCGGGTGGATGTGACCATCAGGGCCTGAAAGGAGCATAGGCAAGGCATGCGGGTGCTGACAGGGGCCCAGTCAGGCGAGGAGGAGGACCACAGGCCCTCTGCCCTTGGGTCTTGATCTGATTCTCTAAATGTGTGAGTTTCAGGACTTAAGAAGCATAGATATTCAATTGCATCTTCACTGCATCGCCTGGGACTTTGGAGTTTAAGCAAGTGGAACACAGAATGTGGTAAACGTCAGGCCAGCAGTCCCGGGAAAGCACGTGTCACACCTTCACACCTTCATTCATTCATCCATTCACACCTTCATTCTTTCATTCATTCCTCTGCTCCACAAATATTTCTCAAGCTTCGACCAAAGCAAGAGCTGCCTCCTACTCTGAGCCAGGCCAGTCCGTGCTCCTTCTAGATGCACTGGACCCTCAGTTTTGTGGTGGGAGGGGACGAGTGGGGACGGTCCCACCGTTTGCAAGTGAAGGATGACACGATGCTCACTGTCAGCACTGTGGTCTAAAATTGGAGAAACATCACGAAGCCTCAGGATTTCTACATCTGTTGCAAATGTGAGGGGTCCACATGGACGAGGGAGTAGGGGGCTCTCTGAGTAGGCAGCCTCCTCTCCATCCATCAGGGTCTGGAAATGCACACTTCCCTCGGAATGGGATGTCGTGGCCACGGTGGTCCCATCCCCACTGCAGCTTCTTGGGCCCCTCCTGAGCCTCCCCAGCGAGAACCAGCGGCGGGGCTGCATTCCCCTCCCCCGTGGCTGAACGGAGCTCCCAGCTCTCATCCTGCCGCCACCCTGAGGCCACTCCCAGCCCCCTCCACACCCCTCCCCCACAGACAGACCCAATATCCAGCTCATTAACAAGAAACATTTTTACGGAAAATTCGACGGGTGAGAATTCACATTTCTCACCATGAAGCAGACATTTCACACAACTTCTCTGGGCCAGCCATCTTCCTTCCTAAGTTCTCCTCTCCCTTTGCTCATCCCAGGCAAAGTCTCATCTGAAGTCCCCACCTCTCTGTTCATCCTGTGAATCATCTACCTCGGACTTTCTCCGGGCCAAGCAGAGCCTTATGCCAGGCAAATAAATCAGAGGGAGTTTCCTCAAAAGCTTTGAGATTCAAAGAACAATTCAAGGTAGAACTCCGAGATAATAACAATAACACCCAAAGGCACCATTGCTAAGCATGTAAAGCAGCTCAGAGTGACCACACGGACCCTGTAAGTAAGAGGAAGGAACACGTTTCCCTCGAAGGAGAGGTGGTGCAAAATTTCCCATTTTATAGCAAGAAAAGTGGGAACCCAGTAAGATGGAGTGATGTGCACAGGCACACCCTGTGACCGAGATCTGGGAGATGGCGGGTTGGACCGCCACCCAGCTGTGTTAGAAACTCTGTGGGACTTCCCTGGTGGCGCAGTGGAAAAGAATCTGCCTGCCAATGCAGGGGACACGGGTTCGAGCCCTGGTCTGGGAAGATCTCACATGCCGCGAGGCAACTAAGCCCGTGCGCCACAACTACCTAGCCTATGCTCTAGAGCCCAAGAGCCACAACTACTGAGCCTGCGTGCCACAACTACTGAAGCGCATGTGCCTAGAGTCCGTGCTCCACAAGAGAAGCCGCCGCAATGAGAAGCCCGTGCACCGCAACGAACAGTAGCCCCTGCTCGCTGCAACTAGAGAAAGCCCGCGCACAGCAATGAAGACCCAAAGCAGTCAAAAGTAAAAATTAATAAATAAATGAAAAACAAACAAACAAACAAAGAACAAAGAAACCCTGTGCTCCGTCCACTGGAGACCCTGGGTCCTGAAATGTTCCTGAACTTTCCAGGGTCCCATGTCACCTGCCACACAGCACTCTGGCCGATCTTGATTTTAACGCTTGTCAGGCAGATAAGGCCTGGAGAGCATGTAGAACAGTGATTGGCATTTTGCCATTCAAAACCTCACATGACCTCCAATCTTAAGACACCAGCCTTTGAAGTTTATTATCATGCCGCCTCCTTGACTGTAAAGCTTCCCCGTCCTACTGAAATCTTGGGCTTACCTGGTGCACAGGAAAAGCCCAGCTATTGTAAAAGAAAAGTCAGAAAAGCAAAAAGGACCATAAAACGGTTGCAAAATGCCCTCCTTGATATTCATGTTTTATTCACGAATGGACTTCATCAACACTTAGACCACAAACTTTGTGCTATAAGTAGAATTTCTCAGGAAAGTGGCTAACTTAAATTTCCTTACTTCAAGCAGCTCTTTATGAATAATGTATCATGTATTATCCAAGATGCTTGTCAAGTTTGACTTAGAAAATGGGCAAGTAAATTTAGTGAAGTAAAAAGAAAAGGAAAAACTGCAAATCATTCAAGTAACAACAAAATATGACAAGTAATTAAAAAAAAAATCAACCAAGTGAAATTCCTCTCCTTGGTCACCAGGTAGATGCAGAAGAACAGATCATCACTTGTGTAGAACTTCATTTAATGACATTGGTTTGCTGTGTACAGAATGTCCTCTGTCCTTGGCCCCTGCCTGGAACCCGCTGTCTATAAGCTCCCCTGTAAGAAATAGTCAGGGAACTTAAGTCTGAGGCCCAAGAAGTCCTGCTTCAGACACCACCATGTCATGTGCGGGGTAGTGCCCTCCTCGCGCCATCGGGGGAGAAGCGGACCTGTCCCAGCATCCTTCCAGTGGAACGGGAGCTGGGCCTGGACGTGCTCCCTGCATGGAGGGAGAGAGAGAAAGAGAAAACCCCCGGATGAGGGAGGGAGTTTGGTAGGTTTCAAACAAAGATTTTTAATTACATTCATTTTCTTTGGTGGAAACTAATTCAAATTTTTTATGTTGAACCAAATGCAGCTGCAATTTTTCTAGGTAAAGTGGGTCATATAGGGGTAAGATCACATAGTTCAACCTCATATGTTGTTCATGGGGGTCACTCTGGCTCAGGCCCACACATGCTACACCTTCCTGGTCAGGGGCCAGGAGTCTAATGTCCTAACTCACTGCTTGCCTCTTGGCAGGATGGGGTTTGCTACCCAATGTCATTTTTGCCAGAAGCTCGATGGCATAAAGAGGGGGAGGCACCCAGGAGCGAAGTCTCTCCAACCTGATGCAAAGCAGTGAATGAGGGGTTGCCAGGGTGAGCGTCCACTTCCAGAGACCACCCGACACATGGAGTCTGCTGCAATGTGTTCATTCGACAAGTATTGTTTGGGAACCTACTGTGTGCACTGCGAAGTTTGGGGATAGTGAACAAGACAGACATCATCCCTGCCTTCTGACCTTTCGTGACCTTAAATGTAAAATGAGGCCACGGTTTCTCAGATATGACACCAAAAGCGAACCCATGAAAAATAAACTGCACTTCATCGGAATTTAAAACTTTGTATTGAAAATACCGTTAAGAAGGCAGAAAGCCCCTAGAGTGGGAGAAATATTTGCAAATCATGTATCTGATGAGAAAATTGCATCTGGAATATATAAAGAGGCCTTACAATTCAACAATAAAAACACAATCCATATCTTAAAAGGAAATGGACTTGCACAGGCATTTCTCCCAAGGAGACATACAAGGATCCCAGAAGCACATGCAAAGATGCTCAACATCTTTAGTCATTGGGAAACGTAAATCCAAACCACAATGAGAAACCACTTCATACCCACTAGGATGGTGATACTAAAAAGACACATAATGACAAATGCTAGGAGGGACGTGGGGACACTGGAGCCCCATACATTACTGGCTGGATGTGAAATGGTACAGCCTCTTTGCAAAACAGTCTGGCAGTTCCTCAAAAGGTTACACACAGAGTTACAATGTGACCCAGCAATTCCACTCACAGGTATAGGCCCCAGAGCAATGGAAGCATATGTCCACACAAAGACTTGTATATTAATGTTTGTAAAAGCATCATTCACAATAGCCAACAAGTGGAAAGAGCCCAAATCTCCATCCACTGACCGATGAGCAAATAAAATGTGGTGTATTCAGACCATGGAACATTATTCAGCCATCAGAAGGAAGGAAGCAGTGACACATACCACACCGTGGATGAATTGTGAAAACACGTGAAAGAGCCAGTCACAAAAGACCACGTATTACATGATCCCATTGATATGAAATGTCCAGAATCGGCAAATCCCAGAGACAGAAAGTAGATGAGTGGCTGCCTAGGTCTGGGGGAGGTGGGGGGAGAGTGAGGGCTAATGGGGAGGAGTTTTCACTGGGGGTGATGGAAAGTTCTAAACTTCGTGGTGATGGTTGCACAACTCTGTGAATATATTAAAACCATGGAATTGTATAATTTAAAGGAGTGAATCTTGTGGTATGTGAATTATATCTCAATAAAAATGTTTTTTATAAAGATACACAATATGAAAATTTATATTTGGGGAAAGAAAAAAGCACCCAACATTTCATCAAGTAAAGTGCAGAAAATAAAGTGCAACTAGATCATCTCACTGGTAGTTTCTATTAAATCACTAGGAAGGTGATCCTGAGCCACTTATCAGAATTGTGCCTGGCTCATAAAAGTTGAGAAAAGCGGTATAGACAGGCCTCCTGATTATACTCAGCCTATAAGATAAGGAACATACCCCTTAGAAGGGAGGCTATACGTGTGATAAAGTGTTTTATGGTTTTACAGGACCGTTTGGCTGAATTAAGAAGTCCTCCTTGGTAAGTGGTGCTGGGAAAACTGGACAGCTACATGTAAAAGAATGAAATTAGAACACTCCCTAACACTATACACAAAAATAAACTCAAAATGGATTAGAGACCTAAATGTAAGACCAGACACTACAAAATTCTTAGAGGAAAACATAGGAAGAACACTCTTTGACATAAATCACAACAAGATCTTTTTTGATCCACCTCCTAGAGTAATGGAAATAAAAACAAAAATAAACAAATGGGACCTAATGAAACTTAAAACCTTTTGCAAAGCAAAGGAAACTACAAACAAGACGAAAAGACAACCCTCAGAATGGGAGAAAATATTTGCAAATGAATCAACTGACAAAGGATTAATCTCCAAAATATATAAACAGCTCATGCAGCTCAATATTAAAAAAATAAACAACCCAATCCAAAAATGGGCAGAAGACCTAAACAGACATTTCTCCAAAGAAGACATACAGATGGCCAAGAAGCACATGAAAAGCTGCTCAACATCACTAATTATTAGAGAAATGCAAATCAAAACTACAATGAGGTATCACCTCACACCAAGTAGAATGGGCGTCACCAGAAAATTTACAAACAACAAATGCTGGAGAGGGTGTGGAGGAAAGGGAACCCTCTTGCACTGTTGGTGGGAACGTAAGTTGATACAGTCACTATGGAGAACAGTATGGAGGTTCCTTAAAAAACTAAAAATAGAACTACCATAGGACCCAGCAATCCCACTCCTGGGCATATACCCTGAGAAAACCGTAATTCAAAAAGGCACATGCACCCCAATGTTCACTGCAGCACTATTTACAATAGCCAGGACATGGAAACAACCTAAGTGCCCATGGACAGACAAATGGATAAAGAAGATGTGGTACATATATACAATGGAATATTACTCAGCCATAAAAAGGAACGAAATTGGGTCATCTGTAGAAATAAGGATGGATCTAGAGACTGTCATACAGAGTGAAGTAAGTCAGAAAGAGAAAACAAATATCGCATATTAACGCATATATGTGGAACCTAGAAAAATGGTACAGATGAACCAGTTTGCAGGGCAGAAATAGAGACACAGATGTAGAGAACAAACATATGGACACCAAGGGGGGAAAGTGGTAGTGGGGGATGGTGGTGGATGAATTGGGAGATTGGGGTTGACATGTACACACTAACATGTATGAAATAGATAACTGATAAGAACCTGCCGCATAAAAAATAAACAATTAAAAAAATTTTTTAAACTGGAAAAAAAGAAGCCCCCCTTGGGCTCTGCTTTGAGGTACAGAGCAGGAGCACCTTAGTTTGTGGGAAATAGTATATGCTTCCATCTTAGCCCCAGAATTCTTTTGCCCAAGAGATTTGGGTCATAAAAAAGGCAATTGCTTTGCTTTTATACCGGCTATTTACAAGATGTATTAAGCAAGTACTTGGGCACAATTCACCTGGGAAGGAGGGAGACGGAGGCTCCACACAGACAGCCAGTCATCAGAGTTCTGGTGACAGCCCCGCGCCCAGAGCAGCCCGGCTGCCGGCGAAGCCTGGGGGGACTGTGGGCGCTGCGGGCTGCAGGGAAGGGGGCCGGGGAAGGCCAGCGGCTCCAGCTCCCTGGGCTGTTGTCCCACGGGACCCCGCTGGCCATGGACCCCTGGGCAGTCGTCCTCCAGGGTCATTATCACTATAGGCGGTTGGAGAAATAAATACGGTACAGCCACGGAAAAACATACAGTTCAGCGATTTAGGCCAGAATGAGGGAGAGCTACACATGCTGGCAGGAAATTGTCCGGTTCCTTAAGTGAGAAAACCGTTACAGAGTATTATGGAGACAACAGGACACAGACGCACGCACATACACACACGTGTGTATATACACAAACCCGGGAGCAGTATCCAGGGTTTGGAAGCGAGCTTTTGATTTTTACCTTATACCTTCCTGTATTATTTTCATTAAAAACAAACAAACAAACATGAACGTGTCTTATAATAAAAAAGCAGTTAATAAATATTTTTCAGTCTCTTTCCCATGACAACAAGCCTGCCCCCACGTCCTGCTTCCAGGCCCCATTGGCCAAGATGAGAACGTGGAGAGAGTGACTGCGGGGGGAATGGAGCTGTCGGTGGGGCTGAGGCTGAGGCTGACTCATCCCCGCAGCGCGTGGCGGTCGGGAGGGGGCACTGGGCCGGCTGTCCTGGGGGCCTGAGCCACCTGCTTCGGCAGATGCCTGAAGCGAAGTAGGGACCCGGGCTGCCTGGAGGCGCAGAATCACCCCCTTCTCGACCTTTAATCACCTCAGTCTCGGTTTCAGTGCATTCAGTCCCGTGAACACTGTTCTCTGGGCCCCTTGAAGGGGACGAGGCACGGCCCTCCCCCGGGGGGGGCGCAGAGCATCACTGCTCCGTGGGAAGGGCATCCTGCCTGCTTGTCTCCACCACCAGCTGCCCCGAGGCAGGTCCCGGCACCTCTGTAAAATGAGGGGAGGGTGGACCGTCTCTTTACGGCTCTACAGCCTCAGACAGGAGAGAACAGGGCAGGCAGGAGCCTGACTGCCAAATTCAGTGTTGGGTAGGCTTTCTGGAAGGGGTTCCCATTTGTTTTACTTATGTCCCAGGCCTCCGTCTTGGTCTCTGTCCAAACCAAGAGATGCTGAGTGTGAGTCCATGGGGGCAGAGTCTGTCTTAGGAGGACCCGAGATAGGTACCTGGCACTTGGCCGACGCACAGAAAATGAAAGTAGAGTGACTGGGGGGCGGGCCCGTCCTGCTATTTCCCGGGGCAGATCTTGAAGCCGGTGTGGCCTCGGGACCCCAGGGGAGAACTGGAAGATCACTCTGCAGTGAGTCTCTCTGAGGACCCAGGACCTCTTGGGAACTGGCCTGGCCCTCATGCACCTTAGGCTGTCCCCCTGGACCAACAAGACAACAGCAGTGATACACATGCAGTGAACCGGTGCACGGAGACACGCAGAGCAGCGAGCTGATGCTTCATCACAACCCTGGCCACTGTGGCGCGTCCCGATGAGGACGTCCGACCCTCTGCCTCCATGGCACTCCCGGGCCTTTAGGATGGAAGGTGCAGCTCAGGCCTCTGCCTAGCCCCACATCTTAAATACCATGGATGCATTTTTGGTGGCGTCTTTCCTTTCACCTGACAGGATAAATTGTTTTATTGTTTCCTATCTTCCTGCTCTTTAATGACTTTGTAGTTTCAGGGAAATGTACACTACTTCTATAAGAGGAAGGGGGGAGAAAAAAGAGCCCTAAAGGCCTAAAAGTAAACTGCCTCTGCTAAGGCACGGACCTGAGTCCCCTCCAGGGGCTTTGCCAGTTTGGTCTGTCTGCCATGTCAAGTGTCCGGGGTTGGTTGTGCTCTGAACAAGTCAGCTCAGGAATTCACGCTATATGTTTTACTTCCAAGCTTACCAGGATGAAAACGATCTTTTCATTAATATCAAGAAGAATATAGCCAGACTGAATCAGGTGTTTTATAAGTGGTAACCAAATGGAACTGAATAGTTTTCCATCTTGAATTTCTGTGAGAAATATTTTAAACTTGGATATAGCCAATTAGTGAAAATAGGAGACTCTGAGAGCAGAATGGGAATGTCTGATTCCTATTTCTCTCCTTTTCATTTGCAAAGCATTATTTGTGAATCACTAGCAACTTAGACTTGAAGTGATCCCAGTGTGCTATTGACTAGAATGGCTTACAGAGATTTATTACCTTTCTCTGTGCACAGAACAAAATCCTATTCTCAGATACCATGTTTAAGCCCTTCATGCATATCAGGTAAATATCTTCTAATCTATCTCCTTAGACATTCCTCACAGTAATCAATATCCTTATGTTGATTGATGTGGAAAAACTCAAGATTGTAAGTAGTTTTGCCAAAATCAGTTCAGCAATCTAGGAGAAGATGTGAACCTTTCAGACCCGTCCTTCAGCAGCTGCCGTCTGCCCGGCCTCGCACGGTAGAGAAGATTCCTCCAGATCCTTCTGGGGCGTCCGTCGGAAGCTCTGGTCCATCCCATGTGGTGGTGGTGGGGGGGCGGTGGCAGGGGACGGAGCGGACACAGCAAGACTCAGCCAGGCTCCGGCCCCGGCTGGGTGGGCCCTGGCCTGTCCCGTGACCTCTCTGAGCCTCCTTTCTCCCAGCGCAGAATGGAGAGCCCCGCAGGGTGTTTGAGATCATTCACAGGAAAGAACTTAACTATACTAAACTTAGCATGAAAGAACTTAAGCATCCTGTAAACACAAGGCACATTTTATTGCTCTCGAGGTTTGACCTTGAAAATACAGGGTAATACCCCTGTGCTGTTTCAACTCCTGGAAAAAGAAAGAGTCATAGATTTATTTAATCACTCTCCTGAAATCAGAGGTTTTCTACAGTAGTAATAGTGAATTATACTCAAAAAGACCCAAGAATTAATGTCTGGGCTGAGTGTTAGGGTGGGAAGCAGATAACATCTTCACTGTCCTACAGAGCCCTGTATTCGGGACAACGCTGTATCTGTGAGTCTTTCTATTTGTTGATTCATTAGAGAACAGTGGTCTGCTCTGATATACTGGAGCCGAAGTGATGCAGAGACTTAGGCTCTCTGCTTCTATCAGCTCAGCCCCGAGGAGAGAAGACAGCTTGGGGGCGGTCTCCTGTTCAGTCGTGATCGCTGGGGAGCACAGTGAGCAGGGACCCTCTCCAGGCCCTGGACCAGGGCGTGGAGCTCCTCCCTGAAGCTCTGGGTCCCCCCAGGGGAAGGGTCCCCCTTCCCTCTGATTGTTTACATCAAAGTCAGGACAGCACATGTGTTTCCACTGACCGAGGGGCATGAGGCCCCTCCTGGGCTCAGCTGTGAGGTTTGGGGGCAGCGTTTGTTGACTGATTTTTTTTATTGTTTATTTATTTTTGGCTGCTTTATATATTTTAGGTCTTTGTTGCTGCGCGCGGGCGTTTCCCTAGTTGCGGCGAGCGGGAGCTACTCTTCATTGCGGTCCGTGGGCTTCTCATTGCCGTGGCCCCTCCCACCGCGGAGCACGGGCTCTAGGCGCGTGGGCTCAGTAGTGGTGGCTCGTGGGCTCTAGAGCGCAGGCTCAGTAGCTGTGGCGCACGGGCTTAGTTGTCCACGGCATGTGGGAACCTCCCGGACCAGGGCTCGAACCGTGTCCCCTGCGTTGGCAGGAGGATGCTTTTTTTTTTTGCGGTACGCGGGCCTCTCACTGTTGTGGCCTCTCCTGTGGCGGAGCGCAGGCTCCGGACGCGCAGGCTCAGCGGCCATGGCTCACGGGCCCAGCCGCTCCGCGGCATGTGGGATCTTCCCGGACCGGGACACAAACCCACATCCCCTGCATCGGCAGGCGGACGCTCAACCACTCCGCCACCAGGGAAGCCCAGCAGGAGGATTCTTAACCACTGTGCCACCAGGGAAGTCCCCTCACATTACATATTATGTGTA
>RJWK010035518.1:0-22155 GCA_004363435.1 Platanista minor
ACGCGGGCCTCTCACTGTTGCGGCCTCTCCCGTTGCGGAGCACAGGCTCCGGACGCGCAGGCTCAGCGGCCATGGCTCACGGGCCCAGCCGCTCCGCGGCACGTGGGATCTTCCCGGACCGGGACACGAACCCGCGTCCCCTGCATCGGCAGGCGGACTCTCAACCGCTGTGCCACCGGGGAAGCCCTGGAGAATTTTTTAACTGGGGGAATTTTTTCCTGGAAAAATGCTTATTTCTGCTAAATTAAGAGTTTCTAGCTGACACACGCCGAAAATGCCACAGGGCATGGGTAGACTGATGGGACATGCTGACCACATGCTCCCCCTGGGTTGGACCTTTGACCCCTGAATCTTGAGCATGGTGACGTGGTCAGCCCTCCTTTCTGAGACCCACGGGAAGTCATGCCACTTCACTTGCATGCTGTTTTCTCTTGGTGTGAGAGTAACTCTTCACCACAAAGTGCCTGAGGTCCCAAACCAAAGAACCCGGGGTTGTGGTGGCAGGGAGAGGTAGCAGGGAAGCAGAGCATGAGAAGACCCAGTTAGGACAAGCATAGCACCCTGTGATGCTGGAGGAGAAGGAAGAGATGGGCCTCACCCAGTGGTCAAGGGGCGCAAGAGCGTACGTCTTACTTTGGGACAATTCTCTAGGATTTCAGAACCTTAGGATATGTCTCCTGATTGCATTTTTGCTTACTGGGTATGTCTGTGAGCTTCTTACTGATAAGTTCCAAGTCTTTCTTCATTAGTGTACTTTCAGGTCGAAACACAGGGCCAGGCACTTGGTAGTTATTAAGTGTTTGGCGGTGATAATGATTCTGGTGATGATGATGGTGCTAGCAGCAGCCGTTAACATTTACTCACTGAGCATTTTATATGTATTATCTAATGTAATCTTCATGGCAGTTGTCTTGAAGGTGTTATTGGTTTGTTTTTATTTTTTTTTTCATTCATTGATGCACAGAGTTTCAGCCCATTGCCCAAGGTCCCACAGCTAGTAAGTGTAAGAGCTGGGGATCAGATCTCTCTGATAAGAAAACAGTACAAAAATGCAAGTAGGGCTTCCCTGGTGGCGCAGTGGTTGAGAGTCCGCCTGCCGATGCAGGGGACACGGGTTCGTGCCCCGGTCCGGGAGGACCCCACGTGCCGCGGAGCGGCTGGGCCGGTGAGCCGTGGCCGCTGAGCCTGCGCGTCCAGAGCCTGTGTGCCGCAATGGGAGAGGCCACAGCAGTGAGAGGCCCGCGTACCCCCCCAAAAAAAAAAAACCTTTAAGGCATGCCCATTAAAAAGACCACTATGCTTTTGATAAAAGTCCTTTCCCAAACATTTTGGTCTCAGGGCTTCTTTACACCCTTCAAAATGACTGAGGATGCCAAAGAACTTTTGTTCATGTGATTTATATCTATAAATGTTTACTGTATTAGAAATTAAGTAGAAAAAATAATATATAAAAAATAATATATAAGCAACATTAAGCATATTACCTGTTAAATCACACACTTTTTGGAAAATATATTTTTCAAAACCAAAAATATTAGTGAGGACAGTAAGTGTTCTTTTCGATTTTTGCAAATCTCTGTAATATCTTACTTGACTGGTTCAATAGGAGACATCTGGATTCTCGTACCGACTTCACTATTCAATGTGTCTGATGATATGTTTCAGTTGAAGAATATAAAGAAAATCCCGCCGCACACATATATGGGAGGAGTATTTCAATAGCCTTCTCAAATAATTGTGGACCTTGTTCTCTGATACTGTACCACACTCAAAAACTGCTTTGATTTTTTTTTTAAGGCTACAGCAGTTTTACCCACGATGGCCTTTGCCCCATCAGTGCAAAGGTCAACATGGTGAAAAAGGCAAATAACATTTTAGTATTATTATGAAAATAGATCTGACTTCCCAGATCCAAAGAAAGAATGTCAGGGGACACTTAGGAGTCTGCAGTCCATACTTTGCGAACTGCTGTTATGGAAAAACATTTTAAAACATGGGAAAAAGTCCATGGCTATTAGTGATAAAGGGACACAGAAAATTGTCCCATTTCTTAAATAAAAATATTTCTAGTAAAGAGAAAAACTGGAAAGTGTATATCAAATTGTTGAATAACGGTAACATCTCAGGATTGAAAAATTAGGGGTCATTTTGTTTTCTTCTTTTTTGTTTATTTTATAGAATTTCTTAGAGAAAATGTTTTGTAACAGAACAGGTATTGATTCAGTCTTTAATATGATAGAAATTAAATATTTTGAAATTTTAAGCAAAATGCAAAACCTCTTGTAGTCCCATTACCCTAAGAAGATTGTTTTAACTCCTTTTAAAAAACTTTTATTGTGGTGTGAGATCACGTAACGTGAGATCTACCCTCTTAACTTTTTAAGTGTAAAATACAGAGTTGGAAACTGTAGGCAGTGTGTACAACAGATTGCTAGAACTTACTTGTTTTTACTTCCTGTTCATTTTAGTTTTTAATTAATTTGTATATATATTTTGAATAGAGTAGTAGAAAATTCATTTTTCTATTTGTTATTGTATATGGCCAAGAGCTTTCATCCTAATTATATATAAAATATTAGCATTCTTATTACTGATACAAATTTTGGCTCCTGTGGAGATGAACTGGCTAATTTAAATGGTACCCAATGATATTAGTTAATGCAGTTTCTTCCAAACAGGAAGTAACAGTGATTTTTCATTAACCGACTTTAAAGAAATATAATCACTGCATTAACACTCTAATAATTTTAGATCCTAAATTATGCTAACTTGATTTTAGTGATTTAGCAAATTCCTGTTTGTTCTTAAAGATTGAAAAATAACCAGTGGTACTTTAGGTAGTTTCGTTTATTGTTATTTTCACTATAACTACACTCTTTTAACTTTAATCATTCTCAACCTGGTTGATTCTACACACCACTTAGGGCTAATGTGGAAAGATAACGATTTTCAAATTCTGATGATGCATTACGTCTGCATAGGAGAGATTTCTGCTGGTTGGCACTCAGCTACAGCCGTTTTCCAAGCCATGGAATTTTAATTTCTTAGCATCACTTGTATGATGAGCTCTAGCTGAGGGCATTTTAACACAGGTAGGCTCTGCAGGGTCACTCCCAGGTGGCTTCCTATCAGAAGTGATAAGTGAGAAATAATTGAATGGCAGCACCTTTCCTTTGTGCAGCTTTGATTCTTTTGAAGAAATTGTACTCTTTCTATCACAGAGTAGATCCCCCAAACATCTTGTCTACTCTGATTATATACTTCAGTTCTTAACAATATCTATGTCAAGCTTGTTACCTCCATTGAAGCAGATGATTTATGAAAGTTGATAGGTATTGTTTGAAACACTATGAACTTAGGATGCTTTGTTTAGTTATTTCCTGTCTACTCCAAGATAGCCTTCACTCATACACCACATGAAATATTAGATGGATATTAAAATGTAACATATATCCAGGAGTGTTGTCCTAGCTTCAGTGGTTGATTCAGAGGGATACTGAGTCAGAGGCATTCCTAGCATCTAAATTCAGACTAGTCCAGGTTGGACAGCTTAGTGTGACAGCTGCATTAATTATTTGTTTGTTGTTTTAATAGTTGTGCAAACCAGCTGTTAGACTATTGATTTTTTTAACTGAGTGGGTGCTGGAGATACTCTGCTGGGGATCAAACATGGCTCCTCTACTTCTAGTAGTAGTATTTGGTATTATAGTAATAATACTAGTAGTAGTATTTGGTATTACTAGTGATCACTAGCAATAATAATTACCAGTAGTAATTAGTCTCTTTCTATCAATGTCTTTTTCTGTAAAATGGGGTTTCTCTGAGGATTAAATAAGCTCACACATGTAAAATACTTTAAAAAGCGGGAAATTTTCAACATATATTGTCTACTGTTATTATTAGTAGCACCATAATTCACTATTTAGGTAAGCACACAATAGTGTTACAGAATTCTCCCCAATTTCTGCATTAAGCAACCTAAACTCAAGTGCCTTATTAGAGTACATGTAGTTTGGGAATCAAGTTTTGCGTACTCTAACCTCATTAAAGACAATTTCAAGAGTAGGAGAACATGATATTGCTTAAATTTAAAAATAAGAAAAAAGAAATAGTAGAGTCAGAGAACCAGAAAGAGATACCGGCAAACGTGTAAGTTCCCAAATTAGAAAAAAAAAAAAAAATCAATGGAGTAGCTGAATAACAGAATGAAAATGCTGAATGCCGAATGGTGATTTGGGAAGTTAAGGCATTCCTCCCCAAATCCAAAGAAAAGAGAAAGAAAATGAAGGCATGAGAGAAATGTAGGGGCATGGAAAAATCAATCCAGGAGGTCAAACATTTATTGACTAGGAGTTCTAGAAGGGAGCAGAGAAAATAGAAAAGAAAATAATCAAAGAAATTATCAGAGAAATAGCAGAAGATAATTTCTCTAAGTTGGAGATAGACTTGTGTCTTGAGATCCAGTGGTTTGGCCAATTTCCAGCAAAATGAAAGGAACACAACCTATACCTAGGTGCATCCTGGTGAAATTTCAGAACTCCTAGGATAGGGTAAAGAAAGAATTCTGTTCCCAAAGATGAAAAAGAAAGCTACCTAAAAAAGAAAGAAAGCATTATGTTAGCAGACTTTTTTTGGCCACCCTGGATTCTGCAATATAGTGAAGTTTAAAACATTAAATTGTCATGGAAGATTATTTTGAACCCAGAAATCTCAAACATGAAGGTACCATAAAGATATCTTTAGAGGTGCCCAAGCTTCTACAAAAAATAACTTCTAGATCTAACACAACAAAATGAAAAGCAAATGAGTGACAGAATTAAAAAATGAACAATAAAATATCCAAACTCATAACAAGGGTGGAATTTTATATTAAGTAACAGTGCAGAAATTTTTATCCAATAGACTGATAAAATTCAATGTTGGTGAATATAGGGAATAGGTACTCTCATATATGTACTTTGGGTGAAATTATAATAATTTAGTGCAGTCATTTTGGAAGATAGTGTAGCAGCATGTATTACTATTTAAAATCTGCATTCCATTTGATCCAACAGTTCTAGGTGTCTGTAGTAAGACAGTAGTCATATGTATAGAGAGAGAGTATATACTAGGGGGTACAATGTGCAAGGGGGTAGAACTGGGGGGCTGGTGTTGAGCCAAGGACGTCATCTCACTAGTCTTCTGTGCCATTTACGTGACTTAAGTAATTAAGCGCTCAAGAATTCAGAAGGAAAGGGGGTCTTGCAGAGGCTACGTCAGCAAAAGGGAGATGAAGCCTGATCTACTTTTACAGGAAACAAACACATATGATCAGCAGAGAAAAGGTGGAGTTGAGTCTTCTCCAAATTCACGTGAATCAGTACATTCAGTTTTGAGCCGAAACCAAGCTTAGAAAGCTTCAACCCCAAAGGAAACCCTTTGGGAAAATTATGACAGAGTGAAAATTGGATTATAATGGAAACCTATCTACTCTATAATTTTATGGTTTTCCAAACAGTATATCATCTCACTTTACATTGTGCTTACTTAATTAGACGTTTGAAATATGGAAAACAATATTTAGAAGAAAGCAGAAACATGGACTTAATGGGACTCAAACAGCATAAACAGAAAAGATAAATTCAGGTGTCTTTATATTTTAATCATATGGATAATTCTGGCGTAGAAAGTTAGCTGCCTTGCTTACTGCTCTCCATCGCTCAGATTCTTTATCAAATACCTCATATCCGTTTTTATTTCTTGCAAGATGCATCAGGCCAAATTCAGTGACAAAGGATGAAACCAAAAAATACATTGTTTCTAGATTTCTTCCCAGCTGGGCTGAAACAAGCTTAATAAACTCTTACTTACATAAAAGGATTGAGAAATGAGGGTCCTGAAATCAATATAAAAAAATACCACGTCAGTTCTCCTTTCCTTAAGAAGCATACAGTAGAATTTTTAGTGGGGAGAAAGTCCATAACTGGTGTTTATGGGGAGAAATATAGAATTGAGTATAGTAGAGTATAGTGGTTGTGAAGTGACAACAACTGTCCCTGGGGCTCTGACATCATGGTTGTGGAGCACACAGCACAAAGCCTGGCACATAATACCCCACAAATCCTTGCTAATATATTTAAATTATTAGTTTACTTTACACAATCTTGTTGAGTGTCTGCTCTGCATCAGATACTGTGCCAGGCACTCAAGGGTAGGTCTTTGGGACGGGAAGAGACCCAAGGCTGAGGGAGGTTATGTCTTGCCCTCCCATTTACTTGAAAGCAAATTCCAAGTTAAGAAGAATGTAGGGACTTCCCTGGTGGCACAGTGGTTAAGAATCCGCCTGCCAATGCAGGGGACACGGGTTTGAGCCCTGGTCGGGGAAGATCCCACACGCCGTGGAGCAACTAAGCCCGTGCGCCACAACTACTGAGCCTGAGCTCTAGAGCCTGCGAGCTACAACTCCTGAAGCCCGTGCACCTAGAGCCTGTGCTCCGCAACAAGAGAAGCCACCGCAATGAGAAGCCCACGCACCGCAACGGAGAGTAGCCCCCGCTCACCACAACTAGAGAAAGCCCGTGCATAGCAACAAGACCCAACGCAGCCTAAATAAATAAGTGAGTGAATGAATGAATGAATGAATGAAAAAGAATGTAAAGTAAGCTGTGCTGTGACTGGATGATTTTCTGCTTCAGGACTTTGAACTTATACCCCTGAACTATAGTACCTTTCAGTTAGTGTGAGTACGGAAGTCAGGAGAAATTGTTTATGAACATAAATTTATTTTAGACTATAAAAGAACTTTAAATCCAAACTGTTCTGCTGACCACGGTTTTTCTTTTCTTCTCTTTGACCTTCTAGTTCAAAGAACATTAAAATCTTAATTTTTTACCAGTATTTTAGAAAACTATGCCTTTCTATTATTACAGAGAATGAAAAGCTCATTTAGAAACTTTTGTGCTTTTTAAAATTTTTCATCCAGGCTTCCCTGGTGGTGCAGTGGTTAAGAATCCACCTGCCGATGCAGGGGACACGGGTTCGAGCCTTGGTCTGGTAAGATCTCACGTGCCGCAGAGCAGCTAAGCCCGTGTGCCACAACTACTGAGCTTGCGCTCTAGACCTCATGAGCCAGAACTACTGAAGCCCGTGCACCTAGAGCTTGTGCTCCGCAGCAAGAGAAGCCACTGCAGTGAGAAGCCCACGTGCTGCAAGGAAGAGTAGCCCCCACTCGCCGCAACTAGAGAAAGCCTGCGTGCAGCAATGAACACCCAACGCAGCCAAAAATAAATAAATAAAATTAATTAATTAAAAAATTTTTTTCATCCTGTTTTTTCAAGGCCAGAATAAAGGATGAAAAGAATGGGTAAGAAACAAAGGCTTTTAAGAGCAAGATGTAGAGGTTTTAATGAAAGGATGATGGAAAAGTGACTAGTCCTCCAAATCTTTAACAAAGCTAGTTAATTCTCCACTAATGCTGTAGAAATTATGCTCTAGTGAGCTGGGACATTTTATTCATAATCAGGCAACATTATGTGCTTTTTTTTTTTTTTTTTTATTAACATTATGTGCTTTTAATTAACAGTTGTACTTCCATTTGTCGGCCATTATTGAAAGAAGAGCGATACCAAATAGTATCCTATGTTGTTTCACAATCATCCTCAAAAAACTTCAGGCATCAAGCCTGCATAGAGTATTGTTTGCTAAGAATTGCACGAATCAGACTAACAGACCCATCTCTCTTCTCTAGCAGTACACCATCCAAAATAAATTACCGACAGGTTAAGAGGACACCAGTCAATACAAGGAATTAAAAGTATATATGATTCAGCAACCCACTGAGTGAGAGAAGATATTTGCAAATCATATATCTGATAAGGGATTAATATCCAGAATATATAAAGAACTCCTACAACTCAAAAATAACAAGAGGAGACAAACAAACTTATTTAAAAAATAGACAAAGGACTTGAATAGACTTTTCTCCAAAGAAGACATACACATGGCCAACAAGTTTAAAAGTTACTCACCATTACTTATCATTAGAGAAATGCAAATCAAAACCACAATGAGGTATCTCCTCACACCCGTTTGGAATGGCTGCTATCAAAAAAACCAAAGCAAAACAGAGAATACCAAGTGTTGATAAGGATGTGGAGAAGTGGAACACTTGTGCACTGCTGGTGGGAAGAAGAATAATGGATTTTTTAAAAAGTACGTTACGGGTAGGGTCTTCTCATTGATTGTGTTTGTGGTGTGCCATGCCAGCCACTTCACCTGCACGTGAATCCCTCATTAAGAAGGAGAATCCGATGACTGAGTGGCTACGTTTTCTGGGCTAATTATAGTCGAGCCAGGGGCATTGGTTGATGACTGATGCTTAATGGTTAGATTTACCTCCTCTAGAGCCAAGAATGACACCTCAGAGAGTGGGTATTTCTGTTATCGTCCAGTGTAGGGGACCTCAGAGACTACCTGGAGGGTGGAGGGTGTCTGAGAGAGGGGGCTCAAGGGACAGGGTCCCTGGTCATTTCTACCCGGGCAGCTTTGCATCTGTCGGAAGATTTTTTTTCCTCTCCTCGAAAGAGTCTGCTTGAAAATAGCTTAACTGCAAAGAGGAGGGTTAAAAAGTCACTGATCCCGTTCACAGTCTTTGTCAGATGGGAAAATAGCCACTGTGCGAATAAGTGATGTCCTCTTTATTCTGGTCCTTCTTGCTCTTGTCCTCCTCTTCACGTTCCCCTTTTTAGTTATCTCCTAGTTAGTGCAGATTTGCAAAGGAATTCCATCCTTTTAATCTTACCACCAGCCTCTGCAGGGATTGAGCAGATATGGTACCCCGCCATTGACAAAATAAGAACCTAGGTTTTCCCGCCTTCTAACCCACATCTCTTAGAACTAGACCTCATCTTCTGAGAGCCTCATCCAGGGTAGGGCCGAGGAACGTGGGTTTTTAATATGCGCCTCAGACGTTGCTTTTGTAGGTAGTCTTGAGGCCACGTTTTGAGAATAACCAGACTCGATTTTTTGTGAAGGAAGAACCCCTGCAGTTTGTGGATCAGGAATTATTATTGAACTTTATGGATAAAATGCAGAGAACGGAACAACTCACTCAAGGATGCCCTGCTACCGTGATGTGGTTGAGACCCAAAATTCTGTGTTTTTCCCACAAAACTGTTGCCTCCCAAACACAGGTCTACAGAACTGTGCCTTTCCATGTTTGGCTTTTTTTTCTGTGATCCATAGCGAAATGAGAAAAATGTAGGACAGTGCTGTGTTTTATCAAGAATCTCCATTTATTCTGAGATTCTTTAATACTAAATGTTTTTAGTAACAAAATATCCTTCTTTTATGGCGTGATGGTAATTGTATATAGTAGTTTTTTTTAATGGCGTGAAATCCACAAATCTGTATACGAAAGCACTAAAAGCCCAGTGACTCTACCCGAAAAGAAAGCATGAGGCAAACAGTGGAACTCTGATCTCCAGGCCTCCCTGTGCCCCACTTCTGGGTGCCCGGTGAGTTCCACAGAGCACCATATGAGAGCCACTGAGGTGGTGGAAAGTACACCATACAAGGAGTTGGCAGACCTTGATTCTAATCTTATCTCCATCATTAATTAGCTATGTGACTTCAGCAAATCAATTCATTTCTCTAGGCTTGTATCATCTTCTAGGATTCTGTGTGCTTAGGGATAAATTTCTATTTTTTGAAATAAGGGAATTATCAGAATGGATTAGGGGTTATTTTCCTTCATTATGAGTAATTTATCAACTCTACCGCATTTGTATGAAACGCTAATACAATTCGTTTATTAAGCCCAGTACACAGAAAGCTCATTAAGCTAACACTGGCTTATCCAGAGTGGTAGTTAACTCAAAGCAATTGCTATTCCCTGGTAATCTAGATCTCTGTGGTTTAGTAGTAAAATATTGAATTATCTGAATCTCGTTAATACAAGACTCATTTTTTTCAATTTCCCTATTTTTAAATAGAGTTTCTCCTCCTAATTCAAGAACTTCGATGTATATGTGCCAATGAGCAACAGCCTCTGACTCCTCAGAAGGTGGCCTCACCTTGATAACCACAAGCCCTCACAAATGTTCTGGTCCACAAATAAATTGTCAGATACTTAGGATTTGATTCTATTCATGATGCTGTACTAATCAGTCTCCGTGGTGTCTGATAAATTCTTAAATGCCACATCAGCTTAAAAATTCATACTTCGTTTGGGGGCAACTGTCTTGCCTCGTAGCACTAATTTTTCCGTGTATTCGACAAGCACGTAATGAGCTTGCTCTATCTGCCGAGCTGAGCTAGGCCTTGAGGACATAGTCCCAGACCTCAGAGAGCTCCTAGTCCAGCAGAGGAGCTAGTCTTACAAATAAATGATTAAAATACAGTAGAAATACAGTATTGGACAATTTATATTTTCAGTCTTTAAGCTCAAACTTCTGTTCATGTTTGTCCAAAGCAATGGCCTTTTAGGGCCAAGTATCTTTGGGTGTAGGCTGGGACTTTAGGTCAGAGAGGTCCTAGGTTCACTGACCCCCCCCTTGATTAAGTTCAGAGGCTGCTGAGGGCTTCCCTCCTCTGCTGTCCTTCCTTTTTAGGAGGAAGGACTCGAGAGTGGCCTTGTGGGGCTCAGGGACAAAGAACTACTTGGGTACCAAAGGACTTGACTTGTATGCAAGGTATAGAGGGTATAGGGAAGACTTGACAGCCTTCCTCATGGAGGTGAGGGTAGTCACTGGTCTCATGGGAAAGAGAACTTGGGCACAGTCCCTCCTGTGGGAGCCAGAGTACCGGACCAGGATCGGTTGTTAACTAAACTGGGCTAAGCCTCTGGCATTAGTCTTTGGGCGACCCTGCCTGCTTCTCTCTACTGGGTTTATAGTATCCTGCACAACATGCGTCATCACATCAGGTTATATCCAAACATGTCTTCTAAGAGTGACTATCTCATTGTTCTAAAACCGATGCTAAGTGTTTTATTATTCAGTTGGTCATGTCAGTAAAACATTGGAGTTTATCGATTTGTGCCTTTCACCATGTACCTATAAAATATAGAATTTGATTTTTCTCTGATAGAAAAAAAACCCCTATTTCTAGACACAAGAGGTCAGTGTACCTCATGCAAAGGGTCTGGACACAAGTCAAATTCCGTTGACTTGTTCACACAGCTCCAAATGAGAGTGTGGGCCCAGAGCACACTCTTCTTTTGTTTGGAAAATTGTGATATGTTCTCAGGTATCCCCATGTTAGGGAAAACTCTTTCCGGTAAAGTATACACACCAAGTTTGTATCATACAGAGTTCTGGCAAATTCCTAGAAGTTAGTGCATAAGAATGTTCCTCCTCCTGTCTTTTCCTCAGTTCATTCTTCTCCACCCCCTCCCTCCCTCCCTCCCTCCCTCCCTTTAGCTAAGCTAGAGGGAATCATATTGTTTGCATGTAGATTAAAACATGGCCCTACTAGTTGGTTCCTTTCTGTTTTTACCTGGACTGGGGGTGATACAAGTGGAGGGCTGGGAGGGACCTTGGGGTCCTGGGAAGCAACGTTCCTCCCTCCTCTGGACTCTTAGGGTAAGTATTAGAGATTATGTACGTTTCGCATTTGAGTGTACGTCGGAATGTTTGTTGTTTGTCAGTCTTTGCCTGCAGTATTGTGGTTCCCTTAAGGACAGGAGCCATGTATAACTGCATCTCCCACACTGACCAGTGAACTATTGTTCGTGTAGTTGTGGATCAGTGGGTGGTGTTACAAAGTGAATGAGTGGGGTCTTCTGATGGAGACCCACCTTTTCTCCTCATTTGCCAGCCCAGGGTGATTTCAGGTGGCCAAATCATCTACATAGTTAGTTATGTTTCTTTACATGAGATATTTGACATCAAATTCTTTTTTGAAAAACATACCATCTGATAGGCATAATATAGCCTATGGCTAATTACTGCTTTTTGGTTCACTGGACTCCACGTGTCTGTGCAAACATCTCTTCCCCTCCACCCCATTCGACTGAGCCCCATTTGGCCTTTCCTGGCCCTACCCAGTTGTCACAAGTGTTCGCATCACAGTTCACCCTGGTCAGTGGTGGGGCCAAAGGATGAAGCAGCCTTTTTACACACCGCACCCCTTTCTTGCCTGTTCTTCTACGTCATTCCCTAAACGTAGCGTGTTCTCTTGTGCATGAGGACGCAAGAGTTTTTGGACTCAAGTCAGGGTTTGAGTCCCAGCTCTACCCCTTATTAGCTTCATGACCTTGGACAAATTAGTCTTCTAATCTCACTTCCATCATCTATGAAAATGAAGATAATTAAACCTATCGCACAGGGTTGCAGAAGTTAAACAAGGTAACCAGTAAGTGGTGGTTTCCCTCCCTTTCTCTCAGCTGGTTTGATTCTATGTGAAAGGAAGAGACTGACTGTGCACTTTTCTATAGTGTAATTCGTAGGCACCGGCTTTATGTTTCAACTCTCCGAAGTAATATGTTTTTTGGAAAGTACGGACCATTTCCTGTTTAACGTATAGAGTTGATGCTAAACCCTCTGCAGATAATGAAGAAAAGAAAAAGTGTGGTTTTCTACACTGGAGAAAGTCACTTTAGTCTCATTTTGATTAAAGTTTATGGCACTTTGCTAATGTCTCACAATGTGCCTGTGAAAAGGGATATAGTAGTCTAGAATTATTATGCTAGATCTTTAAAACTGAACTTCTAAAGAATGGGGCTCTTGGGTTTATGGAGTTAAACACAGTTAGAGATTAACTTTGTAGACACGTGAAGCTCTGCCATGTTTTAGAGCTGTCCCCTTCACCTCTTAATGTGGCCCCATTTCATTGCACGTCTTCTGAGGTGTTTGCTAAAGCCATTGGCCATTGGGCGCTCATCTGTGGTGATTTTAGCAACCCTGCTTTTGCCAGGTCACTTTTTTTTCAATCCAGTACAAATATGCCACACTGAAAAGTTTTCTAGCAGCTTCAATTATTTGTTAGCTGTCTTAGTTCAGTAGATTTTATGTTTTTTAATCCTGATGTCTAACGAGGAAGAGAGAGTTCATGAAAGGATTGCTTTTCAAGAGTGATGGTCACTGCAGGTGACGGTCGGGGCCCAGGATGAGCCTGCTGTCATGATTATGTGGTTCCTCACCCAGAGCCTGCCTCCTTCCTGGTTTTCCACTGAAGTCTCTTCCTGCCCGCTGCCAGGGGTGTTGCAAAGCATCCTGGGACCTGGACCTGCTTGTTGTTAACTTCCTTGACCCTTAAGTGCTTACATTATGCTTCCATCACAGTGCCACCTTCTCTTCAGACGCTCTCTACTCCATCTGGCTGACGGCCGCTGCAGCAAAGCCCTCTAGTCCCACATCTGTGTAGCTCATTTGATGGTGGTTTTCTTCATGGGTACAGACCGTGTCTCCCCATCTACATAAAAACCCTTGTGAGAGAAAAGACGTCTTATCATTTTCTGGACCCCACCCAGCTAGCCTACTTTCTTGCATGTAGCAGGAGATAAGTCAGTATTTATTGGTAATTACCTTAGTCTAATCAGGCTGCTGTAACAAAAAAATACCATAAGCTGGTGGCTTATAAACAGCAGCAATTTCTTTCTGAAGGTTCTGGAGGCTGCAAAGGTCAAGATCAAGGTGCCAGCAGATTCCGTTTCCAGTGAGGGCCCAATTCCTGGTGTCTTTTCACAGGGCAGAAGACGCAATGGATCTCTCTCAGGCGCCTTTTACAAGGACACTGATCCCACCCAGGAGGGCTTTCTTTACCTTCATGACCTAGTCACTCCCCAAAGGGCCCCCTCCTTTTAATACCATTGCATCTGGAAACTCAGTATCGGCATATGAATTTGAAGGAACACACACCGTAGCGGTGACTTTAGAGAGTTTTTAGGAATTTGAATAAAATATAGTTCTGCAATTTAAAAAACAACAACAAGAAACTTGCTGTGGGGCTTCCCTGGTGGCGCCGTGGTTGAGAGTCCGCCTACCGAGGCAGGGGACGCGGGTTCGGGCCCCGGTCCGGGAAGATCCCACGTGCCGCGGAGCGGCTGGGCCCGTGGGCCGTGGCCGCTGAGCCTGCGCGTCCGGAGCCTGTGCTCCGTCCGCAACGGGAGAGGCCGCAGCGGTGAGAGGCCCGCGTACCAACAAAACAAACAAACAACCAAAACAAAAAAAGAAAAAGAAACTTGCTGTATTCTTAGGAGGACTTCTTAGTAAGATAAAGAGAACATCAAGGTAGTTATGTATGCAGGGTGACTCTTATCCTTAAGGGAATATAAGGAACAACCAGGGTCAGTACCAGTGGAGTACATCCCAGCAAGGGTTGCTGGGGAAGGCACTCTAGGACTTGCTTCTGACCTCCTATGGGAGAGTTAGCAAAAGGATGGGCATGGCCTGGGGTCATTGTGATGAAACCTGATCACCAAACCAGCAGAGCAGTTCATCAGTATGCACTGTCATATTTCCAAACTAGAGTTCGTTTATTTATTCAGTTACTTGATGAACATTCTTAAAAGCATTTACTATGGGCCAAGTGCTCTGCTGGGCTCTGGGAACACTAAGATGAATGAGGCCAAGGCTCATTCAGGAAGCTCATAGCCCAGTGGGGAAGCAGACACATACGTGGACACTTAAAAAGTGGTGTAAATGTTCAGGGATGGAGATGTTATATGTAACATAGGGGGTCTAGCAGGGACACTGAACCCACTGGAAGTCTGGATCCATTTCCTTAGTCTAAGTCAAGGACAAGGGAGCAGAGACAAGGGCATTGAGTATGAGTTTGGGACGGTCGAGAAGGTTGGTTATGGCACAGGTCAGAGAAGATCACTTGGGATGAAGGGTTCTGAGCACGTCCTGTGTTCGGTTCTGTCTCCTCTCGCTAACCAACTCCCTTCTCCCGCCATGGCCTGCTCCTGGGATCTGCTCTGTGGTCTGGGGTGTCCTGGTCTTCACTCTCCCAGGCCCAGTTTGTCTGGCTGCCAACCAAGTGCTCAGTATAGGCTTTCTGCCAGGTGCTCTGGGCAAGCTGAGATGAACTCATCACAGTCTCAGAACTAGTTAAAGGGAGATCCTGGAGGGTGTGAGGAAAGGCATTTCAGGTACTGGGAACAGTTTGAGCTGAAGCACAGAGACAGGAAATGGGAAGAAATGGTCAAAGTGATGGCCAAGTAGACTGAGAGGTAGGTTGAAGTTTTGTTCTTAGGCCAGAGAATATATTCCTTATTAGTAGGCAGATAAGTTTTTGTTGTTGTTGTCGTTTTGTTTTTGTTTTGTTTCCCAAACCAGCATGTGATTAGTGCAGTGCTGCAGGCTGTGGGGTCAGAGGTGGTATACATGGTGGATGGTAAGATTGGGGGAAACACACACACACATGTTCAGTAATGTAATTGAGTTGAATCGGTTGCAATTTGATATGAATTACTATACATCTTAGTTGCTCTGACAATACCTCTTGAGGAAACTTTTGCACAAAGATCCCTAACCGAAAGGCACTACATGGTCATTTGCATACTTGGAACTAGCACCCAGGCTTTTCATATTCTCTACCCATGCTCTCTTTAGGCCCCCAGGTCTTTCATATACTGTGAAAAGGAAGTAAGATTTGGCAAGAATTTCTGACTTGGGTAGGAGAGAGAGTTTTGTCATGTATTGCCTAGAATTACTGATTTCAATCTTAAATTTAATGAAAGAATGTTAAAATGAATGGATAGTCTACTTGGTCATGTTTTCTATAATTTACTTTTAAATTCTTCAGCGTAGACGCAGTGGTGTGTGTGTGCGTGTGTGTTGTATGTGAGTTAATTTACATCACAGTGATGGAAAACTAATTCGAAGTTCCTAATTGAGAATATTCAGTTCAGGGCATTTTGCTAGTATTTGAAAGATTCATGAGATGCTTACGATAAATGTTTCAGTGATCTTTGTATCTGATTAACAAGGAGGATTTAGAATTTCTCCCCCAGTGGTGAAATTAAGGGGTTCAAGATTCGTGGATAAACAAGATGTTAGAATCTAGTGAACCAAATATGGGAAAGCCAGCCACCTGTTGAACATGACCGTAGGTTTATAGTTCAGCACCGTCTTGTATGAAAAACTGGCCTTAACTAACTAAAAGAGTTAGCTGAATGTTGTATTAGAATATCATGATAGCTGCCTGCACTGAACTTTTGATCCAAAAGGATGTTGGAACACCAAAAAGAACAGAAAGGGGGATTTCTCATGGAACTGACTACATACCTGTTGTTGTGCCTGCTTGCTAATAGATGTGTGCATATGTGGCCGAGTTTTGTAGTCAGGCCGTGGGAGAGGAGACAGTCTCACCTATCAAAAGAAATCTAATATCCATGAATGATCAAACTGGCTTGGATCAGTTCTCACAACTCACCTCCTGAGAATGAACTGAAAGAAGGAGGCAGGGCATTTAAAGGAGAGAGGAAACCTTATTGGTATGGTTGATGAGTTCTTCCTAGTGAGGAATGCATTCTTTAGACTGGTTTTGTCTGGGCTCTGCTCTCTTTGATCAGCCATCAGGGCTCCCTGACTTGTCTCATAGGCTCCATGTCAAAGGAAAATAATAGTGCATTCTTTGACCATGGGGCAGAGCAGAGATAATTGGCCCACACTAGGGCCTATCAGGCCTACAACCAAGGCAGAGGGCACTAACTCCTGAACTTTTTGTTCAAAGACGTTGACCGGACTTTATTTCCTAAAGTAATAGGATTCATGGAACTGTATGTTTCACATGAAACTTGTAGGGACTTGAAGACTTGAGGGCATTTCCCTTAAATTACCAGGCTAAAAGCTTCATAAATATGTTTTCTGCCATAAAATTTAATTGTGAGGTACAGTGTATAGTCTGTTTTATCTGAAACACATTGTTTATTCGTGTGGCAATCTGAGCTCTCCATCCCTGAATTAGCATAATGGCTTTAGCCTGTTTTTGTCTTAGGGTATAGTTTAGAAGGAAAAATTAATACAGTCTGTTTCTACTAATCACAAATTCCATTTTGTATTTCTTTGATATAGTTTCTTTGATGTGAGGGAAAAGACTAAATCTCTTTTAAAGGAAGGAAAATGTCAGCGAGTCTGTTTAGCATGTATGCAATCTCAAGAATTTAGTAAACCGTGTAAGATAGGGAAGTTAATATTCTGTGTTTGGGGCCACTTTGCTTGTTTGAGGAATTTAATTACAACTTGGATGGCTTTCTAGGCATGTAAGCTATTCTGACCCCAAGACTGTAGAACATTTTGCAACTATCCTGTTTGATGTACTAGGCCACTGAGAGACAAGTTAGACAGAACACCAACTGGACTTTTCTAGAAGCAAGAGCCAAGGAACCAATCCCTCCCCATTGTTCTCTATGTTCTTCTTATGCAAAAGAATTTTGTTTTCCCCAGATGGCTTCAGTGGTCATTGCCGAGCTGGGAAACTTGATCCTTCAGTAGCCAGGAGAGCAGAGAGCTCTCAAAATTTCTTGCTTCTTCCAGCTGGAGGGGAAAGGACCAAATTCACAGGCCAAGTTTCACTTCCCCCATCTGCTTACACATTTTCAGCACCGAAGCCAGCGTGCGCTAACGTGTACAGGCGTGTCCCTGAAAACCAGTTTAATTCGCATTTTCATAGGTCCATAGAAGATTTCCCACTGACTTAAATGATAATTTCAGAGATTATTTTATCGGAAATTTGGATTGATCTCCAGTTGGCAGTGGCTTTAACTTTCTGTTCTCCAGGCTTGCTGTCCAGAAATTAATGGTATGTAAATGAGCACAGGGGTATAGAAACCTTTGGTAAATTCTGTCATAAAGCAAGTAACCATTCCTTACTTTGCGTACAACCACTCTTCTATGCCACAAGCATCTCTGGAGCTCCTACTCACCACCAGACACCTGGAGCAGAAAATAAATAAGGCTTAATGTCCTCCCCGAGGGGGATTAGAGTCTCTGGTGGAAGATGGGAGGTCAGTGGGTGACGCTCAGTGCAGTCAGTGCCGTGAGGCCAGTGTGCTCTGGGCCCTGGAAGGGAAGCAGAGGGGACTGTCACTCATCCTGGCCCTCCAGGGATGGTGTCCAGGTTCTGTCGGATGAGAAGGCATTAGCTGGGTGAAGAGGGGGCTGGGGGCGTACCGGGCATGCTGGCGGCGGGAACCGAACACGTGGAGGCATGGGGCATGGAGTAGGGGGAACGTCCTGGAGCAACCCTCAGCTGATTAATCCATTAAGCTCAAATCGAAGGTGCTGTGAGCAGTGCTCCCCCAGCACTGTCAGGGCGATTGTACATCTTGGTTTTGAAGCTGCAGGTCTAGCCTAGTGCAGTGGTTGACACACGGACTCAAGCCAGACAGCCTGGACTCACGTCTTGAGTGTGATTTGAGGCCAGTCCCTTTAGCCTCTCTGTGCATGTGTTCCCTCATCTATAACACGAGTGTTATGATAATATCATCTCCTACGTGAATTTATTCAAGTAACAGCGCCTAGCATGTAGTAAATATCAATACTATATAAGTATTTGTTAAGTAAAATGTGTGAGACTGGGAGGGTCAGGGCAGTGACTTGTTCATATAAGACGCTCAAATGATGAATTAAAAATTCCCAGAAATGTTCCTAATGACAAGCTGACAAACCCTCCAGAAAGTTTAGAGATGGAAGAAAAGACTTAGAGCAGCAGTCCACCAACTCTGCTGTGAGTAAGAGTTACCCAGGGAGCTTGTTAAAATGCAGACTCTTGGCCCCACCCTCCAGAGAATCTAATTCCTAGCTCTTGGCTGGGGTCCAGAAGCATGCATTTAAAAAATCACCCGCAGTGATCAGTGATTTTCATGCACACAGTCCCAGAATCTTTTTGAGACATTGCCTAAGCCTTTTCCCTTTTAGAGCGAGTGACCTGTTAGGGACTCAGAAGACCTGTGTTCCGGTCCCAGCTCTGCCAATTCCTGGTTGTGTGACCTTGGACATGTGGATTAAAGCTGTGAACATCCGTGAATTTGTCTGTGAATACTGGCATGGCTCTGCTATGAAAATGAAACAAGACGTGTATCTGAAAGGCACCAGTGAACCGATGACCGTTGTGAAGTGGTCTCGTTACTGAAAGGGAGGGGGCCTCAGCGCTGATGACAAGGTTATTTTAGGATTGGGGAGGGTGAGGGTAATGGATGCTGGACCTCTGGGCATGTTTTTCTGTGGAATCCACCTATGTTTTCTGTTGTATGAGATTATCCAGCTAATATTCCAGCGCTCAGCAGACATAGATAAAGGAAGTTACTACTTTATAAGGTAAACAGTCCCATTATTAGACAGCTCTGGTTATAAGAAAGTTCTACAGATTAAGCCAAAGTAGGCCTACCATTTGTTATGCTAGATTTCAGCATATCATTTTAGACAACTGAATGTGGAAGGGTTAATTAGAGCAGGCTGTTTGAATTGCATGGGGCCAGAACCCAGAACTTGGGTGGGGAGAACACAGAGGAGGGTTGGCTGGCAGATACTGTTCACTGTTCCCTCCCAGCTATTGAACTTAATACTCCCTCTCAAGCAACACGTTTGGCTGCAGCCACAAGTCCACATGCCAAAGTGAAGAGAGAAGAGAGAAGTTAGGAAAAAACGAAAGGATAGGAGAGAGATTTTTTAAATTTATTAAGATAAAAACCTATTTGGTATTAGATATAAACATGTTCCTGAAATATAGTTGCTTCTGGTTTAGGAATTTAGCAGCTACCCCTAGGGACTTACTGTGATGCAACTAACTAGTTCTCAATTGGAAATTTACGATGTATAAAACTGGTCTGAATTTTATTTTAGTCCACTTTAATTTTAATGGAATCCAACAAGAAAAAGAGCTGAAATCCAAAATTACCTCTTTGTCTTTAGAGGTATATGAATATGAAATAGATATTTTTGCTCTGCTTAACATATAAGAATAAAAGCTAATTATTACTGCTCCTCTCCCTGCCTGCTAAGAGAGAAATATATGCACGTACAAATGTGTACATAAATGTGTCTGTATGTAAACAGGCATTGCATTAATATATGCATTTCATGGTTAAAGATTTTGATGTATTCTAGGAAAACAATTGTTTATATAATAAGTTAATGCAAAATAGTAGTGTTGAGAACCTTATTTTTCCTTGAAAACTATTGTTTTGCAAACTATGTGATCAACAGCTAAGGGAGAACGTTTACTTGAACTTTTACTTGTTGAAGTTTACTTGAAGGAGTACTTGTGATTTTTCTCCTTTTTTATATGTCGATTTGAAATGTATTCATTACTTTTGTGTTTCTTTTTTCTCATTATAATAAGTCTCACAAAGGAAACATAAATCACACTTGGAGATGTGGTCATGATACTCGACCTGTCATTTAAAAGCTCCCCCAAATTTCCTGAGTGAGTAGATGGACAGTTGCTCATGTTTAGTTATAGACAGTTCACTGGGTTGCAAGGTGAGGTTTGTGTTAAGAATAATGGAATAATACTTTTCTTGTTTATTATTACTTCAGGGTTACCCTGAAGTATCTTTAGAGTTACCCTGTCCAGTGTTGATTAAAACAATAAATAATCGGAGAAGGGCAAAAACAGGAATAGTCCCAAACTGTGCCCATCTCTCTAGTCTTATTTCTTGCCACCTCTCTGCTTGCTCTCTACACACCAGCCCTTCCTTCTTTGAGGGTTTTTTTTTTTTTTTTTTTTAATGCTTCACACCCTCCATTGTGCTGTTCCGTCTGGCCCCTAAGTCCTTTCATGTTTTTCAGACCTAGTACTACTTATTCTTAAGGCCTCAGGATAAATGCTCTTTCTTTAGGAATCCTTTATGACCTTTCTATTTCCTATCTAGCCTACTCTTCTTTCTTTATCCTAGGACTTAGCACAAATTATAATTATTATTCCTTTCACCGTGAGTCTTCCAAGCTATACTGTAAATTCCATAATGGCAGGAGCTCTGTCTTTTTCATCGTTATATCTCTGGCAACCAGCACAATGCTTGACACATCTTAGATACTTGACTAATATTTGTTAGAAAAATGGATAGATGGATAGATGACTAGATGGATGTATGGATGGGTGGATGGGTGAATGGAAGAATATGACGCTCACATAAGAGGGTAGATTCTGACCTCATGAGTCAGAATCTTACTAAGAGCAATTTGAGCCAGGAAATTTGTACTTCTTAGGTTCTTAGGTGCTTAGGTTCGTTGACTGATTTATTTGACTGCCATGCAAAAATGCAAGTGATAGGCAGTGAGGAAAGTATGAACATCAAAATAGGAAAGCTGATAATATCACAATTATTTCCTTGGCCAAAAATGGGAGGGGAAGCACACTGGTTTTGAAAGCTCTCTAAAAATTTAACTTACAACTTTTTTTTGTAAATGGTTTTCTTTATTATATAGTATGTTAGACATTTCTAGAACAGTGCTGGCAAGTCTTTCAGTCAATTATATGCTCATTGGCAAAGTATCGCAAAATATTTTGGTAAACTTTAGAGCTGCGTGCCATTCAGCAACTCACATGACATTTCCATGTCAGTTTGTTGCCTTTTCTGTTGCATTTTGTTCACTCATCACTTGAGTGCCTCTTGCCAGCTTTTGTTCTCAGGATGGAATAGGTTTGAATCTGGGAATGAAACTGTGCAAAATGGTACAAGTGCCTCAAAGAGCATGTGTAATTACAAGTGTATAGCACAGTCAGAAGGAAAGAAAGTTAGAATTAGCTTTCAGGGCTCTTTCATTCTGGAAGGATTATTATTTTTTTTAATGGTAAAGTTTTTTTTCTATTGTTCTAAAATATGCATAACATACAAGCTATTCTTTTTTATTAATTTTATTTTATTTATTTACTTTTGTACAGCAGGTTCTTATTATCTATTTTATACATATTAGTCTATATACGTCAATCCCAATCTCCCAGTTCATCCCACCACCACTGCCGCCTCTCCCTGCTTTTGCCCCTTGGTGTCCATACGTTTGTTCTCTACATCTGTATCTCTATTTCTGCCTTGCGAACCAGTTCATCTATACCATTTTTCTGGATTCCACATATATGCGATAATATTTGCTTTTCTCGTTCTGACTTACTTCACTCTGTATGTCAGTCTCTAGGTCCATCCACGTCTCTGCAAATGACCCAATTGTGTTCCTTTTTATGGCTGAATAATATTCCATTGTATATATGTACCACATCTTCTTTATC
>RJWK010035519.1:0-22155 GCA_004363435.1 Platanista minor
CATTAGGCTATGAAATTACACCCCCCCATAAAAACCGACACCACCATACCCTGGGGCCTTTCTCACCTTCTGAGGAGTGTCTTTCTCTATAAATAAATCCACTTCTTACCTAAAAAAAAAAAAATCTGATTAATTTTATGACAGCCCTGTGGGATGGGCACTCTAATCACCCTACTCTGCAGACGGGAATGCTGAGTCTCAGTGGGTTGAGCAGGTCACACAACAGTGAGGTCAGGATCTGAACCGAGCCCGGAGCCCTGGCTTGAACTTCCATCCATGTGTCACTCTGGTCCCTCCAGGAAGATTTCTTTGCTGGTCACCATTAAGCCCTGAGTACTGTTGGTCCCCAGCTCCCACCTTCCTGTCTGTTGTATTCGTTTCCCAGTACAAATCACCCAGTGACAAAGCACCACAAACCAGGCAGCTTAAAACAGATATATAGAGTCTCGGTCCTGAGGCTGAAAGTCGGAAATCAAGGTGTAGGCGGGGTGGGTCCTGCAGCCCCTCCCAGGGCTGCAGGACAGGACCTGATCCAGGCCTCCTCCAGATTCTGATGTGGCCGCAGTCCTTGGAGTCCCCGGGCTGGAGGAGCATCTCCGCCATCGCTGCCTTGGACATCGCATGGCCTTCTACCTGTGTGTGAGCTGTGAGCCCCAATTTCCCTCTTAAGAACACCTGTCTTTGGATGTAGGGCCTGCCGAATCCAGCAAGGCCTCCTCCTAACTTTGCATCTGCAAAGGCCCTATTTCCACACGAGGGCACGTCCACAAATTCCAGCGGACTTGAACTCTGGGGGGGGGCGGGTACCAGTCACCCCAGGGGGCGGCTGTCCATGGAGCGGTAATCAGGGAACATCATCCCAGGGAATCCCAGCAATCCCAATAAGGGACAGGTGCGTCATTACGCGGAGCTTGTAGGGACCTGAGGCCTGAGGTTGAGTGAAAGGAGCAGTGAGCTCAGGACCAAGCTTCCCGTGAGCAACACGCAGCAACACACCGCGTGGCTCCCATGGCTCCAGCCGCACTCCACCCGCACATGCGTTCGCAAGGATCCACCCCCGACCCCTACCCCTACCCCTACCCCGTAAGCAAGGTTACTACTGTGGAACGTCGTTAGGAGCCTTCTTTACCATAATCTGTAAACTTTTCGTTTTTAAACGAGAATGTATTTGTGTTCACTCGGAAGTTAAAGTTTACAGCCTTTTAAGAGCACGCACCGTTTGCTACCGTGCGGCTCCCTGCGCTGCCGCCCTCCCGCCAGCAGGGGGCGCTTCCCCCGCCCCGCGCAGCGCGCCGCTCTCCGCCCGGAAATCTGGCCCCGACCGGAAGTCGCGCGTCAGGGGGTTCCGGAAAGTAGTGGCGTCTACGAGAGCTGGAGCCCCGTTGTCAAGCGGCTGCCGTGGGCACATGGCCCGCGGGAAGCGCCGAGCCGGGCGCGGTCCGCGCCGCGGGCCTGGGAGCGGCGGTGAGGGGGCCCTGAAGCGGCTAAAGCTAGCAGTGGGGGAGTTCGTGCAGGCGACCTTGGAGGGCGAGACCCCCGGCGGCCGCGAGGGTCCCCGGGCTCAGGGACGCGTGCGCCCGGGCGGGAGGAAAAGCCGCAGGGAGCTGAGGAAGGAGAAGCGGCACCTGAGGAAGGCGCGCCGGCTCCAGAGGACGGTCGGCCCCGCGCAGGGCCCGGGCGGCGGGGGAGCCGGGGGAGCGAGCGGCCCCCGGGCGGAGGCGACGCAAGAGGAGGACGGCCAGCTGTCCCCACGGCGGGCCTCGCGGACGTCCGAGGGGCTGCGACCTCCCCCGGTTCCGGCCAAGGCCGGCCAGGCCCAGGCCAGAGGTCCCCTCGGCAGGACCAAGGCCCCCACAGCCGCCGCCGCTGCCCGGAAACGGGCACTTCTGGCGGCCAACGAGGAGGAGGACCGAGAGATCCGAAAGCTGGAGCGGTGCCTCGGCTTGAACAAGCGCAGACAGAAGGATGACGGAAGCTCCGTGCCTCTTAGCTTTGCCCGCGATGGGCTCGACTACATCCTGGGAGCCCTGGACTCTGGGAAAAGTAGTGGCTGGTATGAAAGCAGCAGTGAGGAGGAGGAGGAGGAGGATGCGGGACGGACACTCCCCGAAAGTGACACCGAGGACGAACGGGAGGAGCAAGATACGGAAGACGACGGCGAGCGGGAAGCAGACGCGGGAGCGCAGAGCGAGGAGGAGGACCAGCAGGATGTAGGAGAGGGACGGCTAGAAGCCGGAGGAGCGGAAGGGGGAGCGAAGGAGAAAGGGAGGGAAAAGAGAGTCCGTTTTGCCGAAGATGAAAAGAGGAGTGAAAGTTCCTCGGAGGTTGTTGACGCAAACGATAAGGTATTAGATTGTGAACAGTCTAGTCCTCTGGGATTTCCTTCAAAATAACGGGTGGGGGCAGAGCATGGGACAGAAGTGACACAGTTGGTGTATTGATAATTGTTTGAGCTGAGTGTGGGTCTGTCGGGTTATTTAAATTTCCACAATAAAGAGACAGGGAGAAGACATCCCTAGAGACTTTTCTATCCCAGGGACTTACCGGCTGTTCCCACCGTTGTCCTAAGTACACATCCTCACTCGGTTTACTGCCTCAGTCTCCAAACCTGACTTTGACTCCCCTCCCCCAAGCTTCGTTCCCACCTCCCGTGTACCTTGGGGACTCCTGCAACACCCCTGAGTCACCTCTGCCCACACCTAGTCCTTTTTCTGTCCAGCTGCTCCTGGAGGGGATCCTTCTAAAACACAGAGCTGATCTCCGAGACTCCCTTGGATAAAGTCTCACACTGACGACCGGGTTTAGAACCCACAGCAGAGCAGACATGGCCTCACGTGCTGGCCCCTTGCCTCTTAAAACAGCTTCACCTCCACACGCACCTTGAAGGCGGCCTTATGGCATGGGTTGTGCTTCCTTCTCCACTTCTCACCATTTCACCCTTCTGTCTCTGAGTATATTATTTCTTCTGTCTGCAAGGCCGTTCCTCGACTTCTCACTGTTGGTGTTTATCTGTTAAGCTCAAACATCTTTGGGGACCCTTTCTCCTCCTGAAAGATATTAAGTGTATTTCATGTATGTCCTTGCTGCCTTAGCACTCTGTGAGCAGTGCCCAAGTGCTGTCAGTTCCTCTCTCAGCACTTTTACGTTTTGACTGTTCCCAAGTCTCTTTCACAGCCTGTGGAGGTGTAATTGACATACTAACGGGTGTCTCAAGATTAAGTTTCTGTGTATGAAAATGTGCTTTCTCCTCTGACAACAAGGATCGTGCCTTACAAATGTCTGTCTCCTAAAGGCTTGTCAGGGAGTGTTGGTCGGTGGTAATGACTTGTAATCCTCTCAGTTGAAAATCTAGGAAATAGTGAGCAGTGGGTTGATTTTGATTTTATCATGTAAATTTAGATATTGGTTTTGACAGGTTTGAAATTACTTTGGACCGCTTTTTCTCCAAAACTGGTGATGCACTTAATTTAGGTGTC
Source organism: Platanista minor (assembly GCA_004363435.1). NCBI lineage: Eukaryota > Metazoa > Chordata > Mammalia > Artiodactyla > Platanistidae > Platanista > Platanista minor. Next base: position 3,477 of record RJWK010035519.1, read on the forward strand.
TGTGTGCTGCCGTGCCTGCTGTGAACTGAGGCTGGCAGAAGTGCAGAATACAGGGCTCTGTTGGGTAGACAAGGGGGGCGGGGGGCACAGCCAGGTCTGAAGAGTTACAGAGGGAAAAAGTAAGGTGATGAAATATAGTGTTGATGTTAATGTGAATAGTGATGTCTGTCGTCCCGGCCATGGCGTGCTTGTCCAGGACAAGAGCGGGCACTCGGGAAATAGCTGATGTTCATGAAGCAGCAGTAGTCAGTAGTGACAACCTCTCCCAGTTCTTGGGAATTTAATATCTAAGTGTGAGTGTAGCAAGGGGAAAGGTGGGGTGTAGTCAATGTACATTTTTTTGTAATTTATTTCTGTCCTTTCAAGCAGAGTCTTTGTGAGAATGGTGGAAAGTACATCCCACCTCAAGTGAGGCAAGAAGAGGAGACAGTGGATGCCCAGAAAAAGGAAGAACTAGAGAGGCTCAAGAAACAGGTCAAAGGTCTGATTAACAGGTAACCTCGACACAGTGTATTGTGTCACTTCAAGAGATTATCTCTTTTCTAAAAATACAGGAATGGTTCTGGGAATTAAACCAAAGCCTGCATTGCCATTTTTTTTTTTTTAATTTCTTTTTAGTTAAAACATTCTTCTTGGTGCATCCTGGAATTTTACTGAATATGCCATTTGATGTTCAGAGTTAGCACAGCTGCAGTGCATATACATCCTCCCATCCCCACCCAGTACAGCCCTTATCTCCATGTTAGGAAATAAAAGATTTTTGTGCCAGCAGAACATGGAAAAGTTGGGATTTTTTCCAGCAGTACATACAGATGTGCTAATGATGGTTCCCTCCCTCTGCCCGGGGAGATCGGGTAAGGATATCAGTGGAGTATCCTCATCCCAGTCTCTGTGGTCTTGAAGGGAATCCTGCATGTGCCTTACTGTGGCCGCATTTCAGCTGGAAGGACAGCAGTTAATGTTATTTGAAGATTCCATAAGATTCTGTCATGTACATATATACTGGGTTGTTGGGACAGGATAAGAATTGTTCATGGGTCAAATACATACACAAAAGGGGATCTATTGAAAGTATTAATAACTTTTTCAATTTTTTTTTAATTGACCTAAAAAAACAATTCTTGATTTGAAACAGCACTGTCGCTCTGTTTTTCCAACTGTCTGCAGGCTGAGTGAGCCGAACCTGGCCTCCATCAGTCGCCAGATGGAGGAGCTGTACATGGGCCACAGCAGGAAGGACATGAATGACACTCTGACGGGCGTCCTCCTGAGTGCCTGCGCCCCGGACGCGGCCATGCCTGCCAGGCTGGTGATGGAGCATGTCCTCCTGGTCAGCATTCTTCACTGCACAGTTGGCATTGAGGTAGGGCTGCCTCTCTCCAGCCATTAGCTGTCCAAGTGCTGCTTGTGTCAGTGATTAGCTGACACGACTCAAGGCCACCTTGTCTGTATTGTATCATCCTAAACCACACTCGGCAGCTACGTGATGTTGGCCAACTTCTGCTTTTGTGCTTGGTCCCTTCTGACATGGCTTTATTGTCTGTTAGTTCTGTTCCTCTGTACTGACATCGTGGACTTGCCTTCATTTTCTCTGTATTCCCCACGGTAAGAGTGACTGTTTCAGGTGTTCAGAGCACAGGGCTTTGTGTTGGGCGAGAGGCCACCGGAATGTGAGGTAAAACTGCGCATGAAGTGAGGGGACACGTGACACTGCCTGCGCTTGGAGCCTTGGTGCCCCTGTGTGGGCCACAGACCTGCCCGTGTCTGTGAAGTGGGACCTTTGTCGGGATTCAGTGGACAGCGTGTCTAAAGCTTCTCCTGTGTGGTGCCTGGTACCCAGTAGGTGCTGCTGAGGAAATAGCATCCCCGTGCCATCCGGCCCGCCCCGTGTTCTTGGTCCTTGGTCAGTGACCCTTGTGTTGGCATCAGGGAGGCCCACCTTGTCCCGGGTCCTCTTCTGTCACCTCCCGTAGTGAGATCATAACCTTCCTGGTCAGCATCCACTCCCTCTGTGTGGCTGCTTGCAGGGTTGTTGAGGGAAATCGGTCTGGTTACAGGACTTTACACTAAGGTAGACGCGTGAGTGAGTGGGTAGGCCAACGAGGTGTGATTTTCCAGATGACCTTTATATTTACCAGAGAACTTGATGATCCCTTAGGATCTTTACGTGGGACAGTATCTTTTAGTGGTGGTGTTGAGCTTCTCTGCCTTCTGATTGCCCTCCTCCCAAGAACAGGCCTCGGCAGCAAAGTCTGATCCCCTGGTGTAAGTCCTCGGGACTCCCAGGAGGATGAGTGGGGCAGGTATTTATTTAGCCCCACTTTGCAAACGCAGCAAAGCCCCTGAAGGCCGTGCTGTCCCCGATCACGGGCTGTGGCCGGTCCTCAGGGCCTTGCCTCCCCCTGCCGCACACTTCACACTCCTCCCACTTTTCTAGGACTTTCTCACAATCATGGTCTTGAAAACCATTTGGGGCCTTACAGAGTGGGCCTGTCTGGGCTTACTTTAAAGAGCACAGACTTTCCAGAAGGCGTTCTCCTTCCATCTGCTAGAGGCTCAGCAGTGAGGGCAGTGCTAGGTGGGGAGACCAGCCGCCTGGTGACCTGCCTTCCCACCCTCCCCTGGGGGCTTGGTCTGGCCGGCTGGGAGTGTACGCAGGAGCCTGGCCCCGTAGGAAGTGCTCGTGAGCCTCTGCGTGGTTGGAGTTCCGCCTTTCCTCCCACTGCAGGCTCTGTCACCCTCCTTAGAGAAACCTCTGGGCCACGCTTTTCTCCTCTAGCCGAGGTCATATTGTAAGAACTTTCTGTCAAAATTTTATTGAAATTTATTTTTATTTATCTATTTATTTGGCTGGGTTGGGTCTTAGTCACAGCGTGTGGGATCTTCATTGCAGCGCGCGGGCTTCTCTCTAGTTGTGGCACAGGAGCTCTAGAGCACGGGCTTACTTGCCCCACGGCACGTGGGGTCTTAGTTCCCTGACCAGGGATCGAACGCACATCGCCTCCATTGGAAGGCAGGTTCTTAACCACTGGACCACCAGGGAAGTTCCAGTGAGAACTTTGAAAGATGGCAACTCGGGGACCTCCTGGGCACAGGGAGGCAAGGACAGAGGAGGGGGCGTGGGCCCTGAGACCTCTGAACAGCAAACTCTCCTCAGCTAATCTGCACCAGCTGTTTAGGGAATCGCTCTTCTGGCATAATTGTTTGATTTCTAAGGGCTGTGAGTCCCTTCTCTTCATTACAAAGCGTAATGGAATCACTGGATCCCTTCCTAGTGCCCTGTTATGGCCACGATTCATTCAGTGTCATTATAGGCTGTCCTAGTGCACCCCCGGTCTTCCTGGACCATCCCGGAGTGCTTGACAATCAAAACGGTTTCAGTACAGACAGCATTTCATTGAGTTATAGAAAAGGCCGTAGACCGTGACCACCTACACAATATCAGGAATCCCCTGCATTTGAAAATGCGAGGTTATTGGTCCCACTTCTCATTTAAACCTTCACTAACAGCGTGAAGGACAGCTGAAGTGATCATTCCAGGGCAAGTCGTGAGGGGACTTCAGCTAGCGACAGCCACTAAAACTGGTGCCAGAGGAGGCTGAGCTGTCCAAACTCTGGTTCCACTGAACTTCTCTCAGGCCTGTGATGAGAAAAGCATCCTCACAGGAATCCATGCAAAGAGGAACGTGAGTTACAAAGCCACGGTGTCAGTTACTGAATTGCTTCTGAATCGTTGAAAAATCAAAACTCAGGTCTGTGCAGATTTGTGTTAAAATCCCCAAGTCAGAATTAATTTATTTGTTCAAATAACTTTAGGAATGTGAATTATTATTCCTATTTTTAAATGCTATACTGTTATATTTTATTTTGAAGACATTAAATGGAATCTATAATTTTGACAGATTTTGATATGATTAAATAATTCCATTGGTGTGATTGAAAACATACCCGAGTATATCTTATACCTGAATTTTTCTTGATGTCCGCAGAATTCTAATTTCTTTTTTAAAGTTGTATTTGAATGTAATGTAGTGGTCATGATAGGAGAGTATCTTCTTCAGGTTTATCTTTAGAGAAGAGGCTTGAATTGGGAGTTAATAGGTTAAAGTTGTTTATTCTCAGGTCTTCAGAAACTAAAGAACATATCCAGTCTGGCAGAGCTGCCTCTGTGAAGTCACACTTCCATCCTGCCGATCTGGTGCCTTTCTCTGGACTCCTCTAGCATTTATTTTTTTGCAGTTTGGCAGTGACATGTGTATATTTTCCTGCGACAGCCTGTCTGGTTGATCTCATCCTCACCCGGGATTTTAACTACCACTCCTGCTTCTATAACCAGCCCTGCCCAGGTGTCCTATGGTTCAGGTTTTATAAGGCTTTTTTTTTTCCCAACCTCGTGTCTTTTGGGATCTCAGTTCCCCGACCAGGGCTTGAACCCCTGCCCCTGTGGTGGAAGCGCGGAGCACTAACCGCTGGATGGCGGGGAAGCCCCGTAGGTTAAAATGATTCCATCCAGCCCGCACTTCTGCTCCTGTTCACGGATGAACCGTCCCCATCAGAAGCTCGGTCAGCTGCCGTTACGCAGAAAGTTGATCTTTCCCGTCCAGTGAGTGGCCACACCCTCTAGTTCTGTCGCTGGGTGACCCTTGGGCCCAGTCCGCCTTCAAGGGTCCAGCACGGCTGCAGTAATCCACGTCTCCGTGTCTCAGCTGGAGAGTCGCCATTGCTCCACCACCGCCGGGCGCCCACTCCCGTCTTCTCCCTCCAGGCCCAACCAAGCTGGAGAAGTGAGCCGTGTTAGACAGTAGTGCATTTTTAGAGATACGGCTGTGTCCTTAACATTCTTAATGATTTCATTTTTCCAAGGAACCAGAATGGCTGCTGGCCAGAAACAGCACCTCGTTGATTTTAAGGACAAGAAGGTGCACTTCGAGGGAAGGTGTGCGCTGGGCACCCTGCTCTGCGTCGTGTGTGGTGTGGTGTTTTCCTCTGTAAAAAAGAGCCGGGTTCGCTGTTGCCCAGGCTCTGAGCTGCACGGCCTCCACTGGCTGCTATTTTCTCAATCAGCTGCGAGGCGCTGGCTCAGGGACTTGCGTTTTTAGAGGTTTTGCCCTGCTGGAGTTCGTATCCTGCCACACGTACATTTCATGTGTTCATTTTTAAAGTACTAATTCTGGCAGCACGCGCTGAAGGTAAAAGAAGAGGGACCCCTGAGAATGACGCGCTAGCTGGATTCTGACGCGTCTGCGGTAATGCTTTTCCGTTCTTCATGCAGGTCGGTGCGCACGTTTTGGAGGCCGTGGTGAGGAAGTTTGCTGACGTCTACAAAAGCGGATGTGACGGGAAAGAGTGTGACAACCTGTTCACCATCGTTGCCCATTTATATAACTTCCACGTGGTGCAGTCTCTCCTCATCTTTGACATTTTGAGAAAACTTATTGGAACTTTCACAGAAAAAGATATCGAACTGATCCTGTTAATGCTGAGAAGTGTGGGCTTTTCCTTGAGAAAAGATGATGCTTTGTCGCTTAAGGAACTGATCACTGAAGCCCAGGCCAAAGCCAGCGGGGCAGGCGGCAGGTTCCGGGACCAGACCAGGGTATGAGTGCGTCACCTGACCTGCTTCCTAACTGCCTAAACGTTCACACTGACCAGAACTTAAACATGAGTATCTGGGGTAAACATTGCGTTTCGTCTCGTAATGATCCGTGTTATCTTCTGCCTCATCTGGTTATGTGGCTTCATCTTCAAGCTGTGAGAGAACCTTGTGTCTTTACTGTTGTGAATTTAAGAATTGATCTATTTAACATTCAGCTATTCGGAAGAGGTTTACTGGGAAGGCCTGGGGCGAGGGGCCGAAGGGCTTCGCCCTCTAGGCCTTCTGGCTCTTCCACTCAGCAGTGAAGGGACCAAGGCTTCCAGGCCTCGGTTTCCCCGTCTGGAAAGTGGGGCTCATGGTGGCTACCTTGTTTGCTGGTCTGCAGACTGAGGGGCACGGGAGAGTCATGGAAAGCCCTGGGTGGGGCAAGGGCTCATCTAATGAGAGGAAAGCGTCCTGGGGGGGAGGCATCAGGGACGCAGGGCAGGGGCCGGCCTCGGAGCTTCGTAAACCTTGCAGGGAACTGGGATTTTATCCCAGAGGCACGTGAAGGGCTCTGGGTTTTCATGCTCAGGTCACTTTGGCTGCAACGTAGGAAAGAGAGAGAAGCCACCTCGGGGGTTGGGGCGATGATCAGCAGAGTTGCAGTGGACGTGGGTTTAGGACATAGAAGTGGCCAGACTTGGGGGAAGGGGAGAGAGGGAAGGGTCAGAGGTCACCCCAGGTACCAGCTTGGGCCTACAGATGGGCAGTAGTTTGTTCAGGAGACACAGACCAGACAGGAAGACTGGCCCATTTTTGAAATGCTGAGGTGAGGGCTCCGGTTAGCTGTGAGGAGGGAGGTGTAGGCCGAGCCCCCTGAGGGTCCTGGGGGCCGCGGAGGTGGTGGTGGTGGAGTTGCTGTGTAAGGGGGCGGGGTGCGGCTCCAGGTGGGAGAGGAAGATTATGGGGGCGGGTCCCAGCGAAGACCCTGTCCCTGTGTTGAATGCTCAGGGGTCACGTTTTAAAACAGACACAGGCATTTGGCTCGGGCTGGCCTGAAGCTGGAGGAGCTGGGCTGGGGAGTGACTGGGTGGGTTTGGAGTCCTTGAGCGCTGATGGAAACGTCCTAAAACAGATCGTGGTGACGGCTGCACAGACCCGAGTGTGCTCAGTGGACGGTTGGCATGTGAGTTATGCCTCAGCTGAAGTGAACGTTGCGGGGAATCTCAGACAGGGTCTATGGGAAGTCTTTGTGCTGTTCTTGAAAGTCTTCTCTAAGTACGGTGTCATTTCCAGTTTAAAAGTTAGAAAAGCAGAAAGGCCAGGAGTGGGAAGGGGTTGCAGATGCGGTGGGAGAAGGGGGCGACTGAGACCAGGGGCTGGTGGGCACGGAAGGGCGCGCGGTCGGGCATGTTCTCTCCCCGCGGTGGGGGACGGATTTCTGTTCTCGGCCGGGGAGCCCTGGGCGGCTGCTGAGGTTGGTGTGGCCTCTCCCAGAGGTGCCCCTGCCCCGTCCTCGGCGGTGGTGACCACGTGCACAGAGGCGGTGTCTTTGTCCCCAAGGTGAAGCATCGCTGGTTTCCAGCATTTGAGAAAATGGCTTTTCCCGTCTGTCTCCAGGTTCGCTTCATGCTGGAGACACTGCTGGCCCTGAAGAACAACGACATGCGTAAGATCCCGGGCTACGACCCCGAGCCCCTGGAGAGGCTGCGGAAGCTGCAGAGAGCCCTGGTAGGCACCTTCCTTCGCGACCACCTGCGCTGCTGGGTCTGTGCCAACCCCCGTGAAGTTCCAGAGGGCGGTGGAGCCACAGGTCAGGTGCCCGCCCGATTAGCGGGGGTTCCCAGACGTGACAGGCAACTGCACGTTTCTGTGGGGTGACCCTCCCTGTGAGCTGCGTGCGCCCCATGCTGAGCCCTCCGCCCTCGGCCGCGCCAGAGAATGGCGGGAGGACCTCTGATCACTTTGGAACAGGGCCCGGGCCGGGGTCCCACCAGGACCAGGGAGGCCAGCCTGGGGGAGTGGGGGCTCATCTGTTTAAGCTCCCCAGAGCTTCTCAGCGTGGGGCCCCTGGGCGAGCCCTTCGGCCTGGGCACCAGTCAGACCCAGAGTGGCCTCCTCCGGCAGGTCCCAGGCCCCTGCTGGAGTCCTCACTGCCGGCCCTTAGGGCGTGCCTCCTGCCCGAGTCTGAGCCTCTCTCCCCACTCCCGCCCCGTGACAGCTGTTCTAAGACAAGTGTTTTGGGTGATAGACCCACAAAGCCCAAACACACACACTGAGAGTTTACCTCGAACACTGGCATTATTCCTAACTGGTTAACTGTCCCAGCTGTTAGTGACCCATCACAGCTTTCGGGCATCAGAAACGCTGTTACCCGAGCTGGAAAGAGCCGGGTTCGCTGTTGCCCAGGCTCTGAGCTGCACGGCCTCCACTGGCTGCTATTTTCTCAATCAGCTGCGAGGCGCTGGCTCAGGGACAGAGACTCAGCTCCGCGTCTCCTGGGACAGCGTCCTGAACGCCGAGCGGACTGGGCGCTGGTGGATCGTGGGGTCCGCGTGGAGTGGCGCCCCGATGATCGACAGCAGTCAACAGGAGACCCCGCGGAAGCAGCTCACGGGGACGGTACGTGGCCCGTGCTCGTCAACACCAAGCGTGTGACCTGTGTCCCCACGCGGCTTTCCCTGGGTTTATTTGAAGACCTTATAGAAATGGCTACAGCTTTGTGATATCATTTAATTCCATTTCTGTTATTTCCTTTTAAAGTCTCAAAATGTTAGCAAAGGGACTTAAACGTTGAGTGGAGTGAGGGGAACACAGGACGATCACTCAGGCATCCTGGCCTCCGCGCCCTCCTGGCCATCCTGGCCCCCCTCGCCTCGTCTGCAGCGCTTACCTCTCCTTCATTCCACTGGTACTTGGACTGGCAGACCCACTGCTCCCTCGAAGCCTCCCAGATCAAGCGGTTTTCTCCTCGTGGGCTTGCTTTGCCTCTTGCTGTTTTTCCTTTGTGGGGGTGCCGGGGGGTTTACTCAAGAATAAAGGTTCCATGTTTACATACTTGTATTTACGCATACCTTACAGTTAGCCTTGGGTCAAGCCACAGAATTACACACATTACTTCTTAGAAACTTAGTAACTACGCTAAACCAAAGAACGACTTTCACTGAAACGTCTGTATGATCTACGTCCGGTCGTTCCTCTTTCCAGGTTAGCTCGAAGATACTGGAGCTCGCCCGAAAGCAGAGAATGAACACCGACATCAGGAGAAACATATTTTGTACAGTTATGACTAGTGAAGACTTTCTGGACGCATTCGAGAAGCTCCTGAAGTAAGCCTGTGTGCGAGCCTCTGCTCTGTTGTTGAGTTGAATGCCACATCGTGGAGGCCGGGGCCCTGACCCTTCCCACCCGCTGCTCCGTGTCACGGGCTGCAGTCCAGCTCCTGCTAACTGACCGCTGGTAGCTCCAGATGAGGACAGTTTATGATCTGTTTTGATTGGAAAAAATCAGGTGACCACCTGACAGTTCCCGGTGCCTGTTGTTTGTCATGAGTTGCTTAAAACCTTCCTGTTAAAGTTGTCTTACCGATTATGTCTAAATTAAACTTCCTGTTTAATTAAGTTGTAATTATATTACAACTTCGATAATTAGTTGTAATGAGATTGAAAAGCATCTGTGTACAAAGTACTTCTAAAAAGTCTAATAATTAATTTTCCTTTATTTGCTTCAAATTCAGAAGGAAATGCAGGGGAAATGTTATAGGACTACGAATGCTTGTCCAAAGTCAACACTGTGCACTAAAAGGATGGATTTTACTGCATGCAAACCGGACCATAACGTTTTAGAAAAAAGAAAAAACAAGAAGGGCCCACAGCTGAAGCCCTGTTTCTTGTTGGTCGGTCACCAGTGACAGGCCTTTGTAGAGCCTGGGGTCACCTCATTCTGCCACGTTGTTGGAATCCCTGAGGCCAGAGGCTGGGGCCGGGCCTGGAGCTGCAGTCCTGCTACCCGACCCCGTCTGCTCGGCTCACTTAACCAAAGTGCCAGGCAGGATGCATTTCTCTGAGAGATTTCTGCCTGAAAGCTGTTACAGTCTGGCGAAGTGAAGGCGTAGTCCTCGTTACTCCTGTCTTACAGGCTGGGGCTTAAGGGTCAGCAGGAGAGAGAGATCGTTCACGTCCTCATACACTGCTGCCTGCAAGAGAGAACGTACAACGCTTTCTATGCGTTCCTGGCGGGCAAGTTCTGTGCCTACGCGAGGAGCTTTCAGGTGACAGCTGGGAGGCAGGCTGCCTGTGTCCCACTCTGCTCTCTGACCGCTCTGGCTGGCTCGGCCCACCTGGGATGCAGGCCCTGAGTCAGGGGCCACCCCGGCCAAGAGCTGTGTGCAGAGGGTGGGCCCAACCTGAGCCGTGTCCCCTTGTCACCTTTCCCTGTCACAGATGAGGGGTCACAACCCGCTTAATTGGCGAGTGTCTCTGGTTTATGCTGCACCATCTTTTTCTAATGTTTCTGCTGATTTAAGGGAAAATACTGCAATAGAAAGAAATTACTGTGAAGCTATTTCAAACTACTATATATAGGAAAGGGGAGTGCAGCTAGCTGCTTCTAAGAAGTCTTGATTTTTAGGATATTTTAAGTAAATGAATAAGTACAGTACCTTTGGATTATATTTTTAGTGATTTATTCTAATAATTTGTGGAATTTTACCTTTTTTTTTTTTTCCTTTGTTTTGTATTAGATGACATTCCAGTTCAGCATATGGGACAAATTTCGGGACTTGGAAACTCTGCCAGCCACTAACTTCTCTAATTTGGTTCACCTGGTGGCCCACTTGTTGAAGACAAAGTCACTGCCACTTTCCATTCTAAAGGTGTGTATAATGTGCAAGATGACTTGAAGCACTGAAAATGATAGTGTATGGTTGAACCTTGAGCCACGTAGGGGTCAGGGGCACCGACCCCCTGCACAGTCGTAGTCCAAGTGTAACTTTGCAGTCGGCCTCTGTATCCTGGTTCCACATGTGAGGATTCAACCAACTTTGGAGCGTGTGGTCCTGCAGTGCATATTTAGTGAAAAAAAGTCCTCATGTAAGTGGACTGCACAGTCCAAAGCCAAGTTCAGTGGCCAGGTGTAATTCTATATCTTTGGTACCTTAAGAATATGTGTTTCCTTAGATCCTGAGACTCACCTGAAAAACACTCTCATCATCAGACCATCATAGGAAATCGCCAGATGAGCACGCAGTGTAAATTTGCCTAGTAGCTCAAGGCGCCATTTACAGTTGTTTGCTCCTTTACATGAATCAGTCTCGGGACTTGAATTGCGTGTACAGGCCGTCATGAGTCACGTGGCGGCCGCTGCTCCGTCAGGAAGAGGGATGTGGGAGCTGTACAGAAGCTGTGCTTCTGCCGCTCCTCCCTTGGCTGTGGCACATCTTTTAGAACAGGGGCATCCTCACCTCTGTCAAATTCCCACGTTGACTCGTCAGACGATGAAACGCAGATGCTCTGGAGGTGGTCCGGGGTGGACAGCAAAGCCTAGACATGAGAGGCAGGTCAAGGTGGCCTGGACAGTAGGACCTCGGGGGCCTGGGGGTCCTGACGGTGTGGACTGTGAGAGAAGCTGAGGGGCAGGGATAGCTGGGGGCCCGGCCTCTTGCCTTCTGCTTCCTGATCCTTGGGACAGGCTTGGCTGCGGTTTCCTGTCTATGTTTATGTACTTGTTCACCAGAGTGCCTGTCAAGTTAACTGCATGTTCCTTAGAGATGTGCCCTTGGGTTTTGGCTACTGTACTGAAAATGAGGGCCAGAGCCTCGTCCCACATTCCAGAACTGGGGAGAATTTACAACACGGAGAGCTAGTGCCTTCTTCTTGCTGGGGGGAGTCTTGTCTTCGGTTCACTTGAGTTTGAGCTCAGAATGGAATAGGATGTGGCGTGTCCCTCAGATGCAACAGGTCCTGGAGACTCCTTGAAGCAGCCCGGCCCCTCCATACGTCACGGTTCTCTGGCTGTAGGCAGCACCCGTGTCTGCATGTGGTTAACCAGGCTTTTGATGGCCTTTTACAGTTATTTAATTTGGCATAAGGTTGAAATTTATCCATGTTGATATCTGCAGTTCTGTCCTTAGATTTTATTACTGCTGTATAGGAGTATTCCACTGTATAAGTATACTATGATTGTTATATATATGAATTAGTCTCTTCTGGATCTAAATTGTGTGTGTGTATGGGTTTAATTAGGGGATAGTTTCTTTAAGGCATGGAGATAATCTACGTTTCAACTCCAGGAATGGGATTCCTGATTCGCTAGGTACCCATCCGCCCCCTGGACCTGACTCAGCACTGCCGAGTTGCTCTCACCAGTGGTGTGCACGCCCTGCAGCAGTGCACCAGCGGTCCCAGGGCCCCGCGTCAAATGACAGCTGTTCATTTTATAAAACTGGAAATAGCCTTAGTTAAGGGGCAAGGGGAACGGTAGTTTTTTACTCAAAGTATAGTCAGAAATCACTGCAGAGTTGGCTCAACAGTGTAACTTTATTATTTTTTATCCGGACTCTGTTAGGTCATTGAATTCAGTGAATTGGACAAACCCAGAGTTCACTTTTTACGAAAAGTGTTGCATATACTGCTCATGGAAACGGAAGTTGAAGACCTTGATTTAATTTTTGCAAGGTTTGTTCCCAGCTCTTTCGATAAAACGTGTGGAAAAGAGGAGAGAAATTGTTTTCACCTGAGTTGTTTTATAAACACAAGTTTGCTGTACTTACAGTAAGTAGCTTTTCAGTTTTAATTTTAATAATATCCTGAACATTAATTTGGGGAACATGAGACTTGCCTAATAGCAAACAGAAAATGATTTCTGACAGATAGGATATTAAGTTCTTACTTGAGAATTCTGACCAGATGGAAACTAGGTACGTCTCCTTCTTCGGGGTCCCCAGGGCTGAGATGGGGGCCGGCTGGTCACTGACGCGTGTCCCTTCCCCCTCAGGGTGTCCGCCAGCCCCGCACTGGGCCTGCTGCGGGAGGGCCTGAAGCTCTTCATCAGCCACTTCCTGCTGAAAGGCGGGCAGGCCCACGGGGGCGCCGAGGAGGCCAGCACACTGCGGGAGAGAGCCGAGCTCTGCGCCGGGGCCCTGCAGGGGAGGGCGTCCCTGAGGCCGTAGCCGGGGCTGGGGGTCGAGGGGTGCTCATTCGCCTGCGATGTGGGGCCGCAGCACAGTCTGTCATATTTAAAATACTCTATTTCGGTCCAAGGCTTTACGGTATTTGTGTTTTGAACCGTCTTCAAATACCTGTATTTGTATGTCTAGGAGGTGGGGGAGAGGGAGGGAGGGGCGGCCCCCGGGCCGCGATGATGCTGCGGAGGGGCTGTGCCAGCGGCTCATTTTCTAACAGACAACGTAAGCCTCTCGAGGGCGCAGTTACAAAGAGACGGAGGGCGTTTTTGTTTATCTTTTATGTATTGGTTAAAATTTCAGAAACCATCAGGTAAACATTCCTGAGGTTTGATTGATTATTTCAAGTACTTGGAAGGCACGTGTTCTGGAAGAGTCAGCAGTTGACTCAAGCCTTGCAGCTTTGGGTGCAGCACAGTGGGGGGATGATCCTGGTTCTTCACCTGAAGTTCTGACGTGGGAAAGGACATCTTCCTTCCCCGCGAGTGTCTGTCACTCAGACCCATCGAGTCCAGGTGTGATGCACCTTCCCGAACAACTTTGAAGTCACCAGACGAACCCAGGACACAGCAGGTGCCGCCTGCTGAGCGGTGTTCTCGGGGTATAAACACGCACAGGACAGAACCGCCTGCGAGGGATGAATGTTCAGGTTGCACCTAAGCTATAGCGGCTCTCCCTCCCTTCCTCTGCTCATGGACAGAGAGAGCAGATGAAGCAAAATGTTCATTGTTGGGTGAAGTTTATACACATAGTATACTTTTATAATTCTTCCTTAAGTTTTAAATTATTGCGAAATAATTTTCATAAAGCATTCACAATGCAGAACTCATTCTTCAGAGGTCTAAAACGTTCCAATGTCTTTTCATGAAAATAATCTAATTCAAATCATTTCTGCCTCTTTTGTTAAAAAAACAAAAACCAAAACCTTAATTAGGCCTTTACTGTAAAGCAGTGACACTGCTTCTGTTGGTTTACTTCACTGATGAGGTGCCCCGGGGTTGTAGCGAGAAGAGCCAGGAGGGGTGGAGGGAAGGCCCTGCTTGTTGACCGTGACCAGAGCCTGCGTCCTGGGCCTGGGTGGCAGTGGCATCAGTCACCGAGAGCTCTGGGCACAAGGCTGCTTGACCTGTGGGCACAGACAGCATCCCGGCTGAGATGTCACAGCAGGATGCTGCACCTCCACTTCAGGTGTTACTTGGTGTGGCGGGTTCAGCACCCGACATTTGCCCTTGACTCAGCCCGTCTGTAATTCAGCTTCAACTTTCCCAGTTGTGTGTGTGACTGTTTGTGCTCAGGCTGTGGTGTCTCTGAATTACGTCAGCCCAAAGTCTCTCTTTAGGAGGACCCGAGTAAGAGTTGGGACTTGGTCGCAGTCAGCGTTTGCTGGGGGCCTCCTGGGTGCCACACGTGGAGTTGAGCCCTGGGACAGCTTGAAGGGTTCAAAGCCATCATTTAAGTTTGACAGGACAGGTCCTATAGTCAAAGTGCACCAAAGAGTGATGGGGACAGCCAGCTATTCCCAGCACTCAGGGACGGAGAGCTTTTCAAAGGACGTGACGTTGGGACGTGATGTGCTCTTCCAAGAGGGGCTGAGGGGGCACTCGGAGGACACGAGGGCACCAGCAGAGGGTCGAGAGTGTGGAGCCTGGCTGTGCGGGGCCCTGTGACCCAGGACAGACAGCAGGACAGGCACTTGCAACCTGGTTGTGAAGGACCACGTTCTCCATGCTGAGGAGTTGGAGATTTATCTGCTCAACCGTAGGAAACCATTGAAGGATTATTGCCAAGGAAGTTCAATCATCAGAGTTGTGTTTTCAGGAATATTGCTGGACAAAGGAAGGTGGTGGGTCAGTACGTGGCAGGCAGGTGGCAGAGACCAGGTAGATGGTTCTTGTGACCTTCCAGGCAGAAGTGATGATTCCGGCCTAGGAGAGCAGCTGTGAGAAGGAAGACCCCTGGAGGCATTTCTCATGGACGTCACCGGAAGTTGGTGCCTTTCAGTGAAGAGGTGGAGGGGCGGGGGTGGGGGCAGTTTGGGACGCCCCCGGTGGCTTGTCAACATCAGGGTCGGGCTTAAGGGTGCAGACACACCACTGGAGCTGAGGGCCTGAGGGCCGGGAGTTGGAACCCCTCGAGGAGATTTGAGTCATGCGGAGAAGGCCAAGACCAGGATGCTGGGCGCTCCTAGCGCACAGAGCAGAGCCCGAGGGAGGGCCTGGAGACAGGCCCGGGAGTTGGGCTTTGGGGATTATCCACAGCAGTTCAGACCCATCCTGGGGGTAGTATCTCTGTAACAGCGGAGGCAACTTCAGGCAGCAACCATACGTGAACAAAGACGCCGTGAGTCTCTGGGGCCCTCACGTGTTCCCCGAGTGCGAAGCACTTAGGATGCACGAGCGGGTAGGTGTGTAGGGAACACCTCCACGCACCTATGTCCAGAGAGTGTAACGAAAGGTCAGTAAAACTTAGATTTTCTTAGGAAAGTAATATTGGCCTGGGAATCGCGAGTTTTCTCTTTCTCACCCTTACATTTTGTATCATATCATATTCTACGTTGACAGAGCTGGTGGGAAAGGGGTCAAGTTCACAAGATGACATTTGTCTTGAGTGGCACTGAATAAACGATGAAAAATGATGTTTGCATGATAAGATGATGAAAGGGAAAATGGGGACCCGTTTAAAATGTTCTGAGCCTGCGGAGGTGACTTCCGAACACCCAGGGTTGTGTGTGTTTGGAAAACAATGCCTTGTGTGTGTCCACCGGCCTCGGAGGCAGAGCGATTTTGACCTTGAGCACGTCCAAAGCAAGACACATGGCCACGGCCTCTGGGGGTTATCGCGTTGGCACTTTCCCGCTCTCAAATATCCAGTCTGCAGGAGATTGACCCCCACTCCCGCCCCCAGCGTGGTCTGTGTCCTTTATTCCTGCCCTGGGGAACCAGCCAGCGGTCCCTTTCCTCCCTCCTGTGCTTCACGCACACCTGGAGGACCCAGTGAAATATGAAACCCGTGTGGGATTCACTTCAGGCCGAGGTAAAAATGATTAAGAACATTTAAAAGTTATTTTCTATAGAAAATCGTTTAAAATGGACTATTAGTTTCATTTTACTTTGTCAGAAGTGTTTCCAAAGAAAGAGGGCAAATTCTTCCGCTTTTATTTTTTTGGTTTTGCCCTTTGTTGACACTTGGCACGTTTGCTTTTTCTCTTTTTTTTTATCTAATCCACATCCATTTATGCACACACACATTTTGATGGCATCGATTGGAAGTACAGATATCATGACACTTGACTCCCAACCCCTCATTCTCCATTACTGGCGATGCCATTACCGCACCTGAGAACATGAACATGCATTTAGTGACAGTCCAGCAGACAGTTCCGTCTTCATACTGCCAGTTGTTCGAAACTGACTTTGCTATAGCTGTTTTTTTCCTAGACAGAATACAATCAAGGTTTGAACATTACATTCACTTTTATTTCTCTTTTAGTATACAACACCCACCCCCATGTAAAATTTCTCACAAAACTGGGCTTTGAAGAGTCCTGACCCGTTGTCACAACAAATCCTGGTGGGCTTCACGTAAACATGGTTGGGAAAATCACAGCCCCGTGACACTGGCATCTCAGGACAGACAGTACAGAGCTCACAACTGGCCACACTAATTACAGTCGAGGCCAGCAGACCTCCCCATGGCAAAGGTACGTTTTTACCTTTGCAATTATTAAGGGAAATTAGTTACCAAAAGTTAAGGACATCTTACAAAGGAAAAAAAGGTGGCAAAACGTGTGTTTCCTGTTCCCACCAATATCTCGCCTAGTGGGTCAGGCAGGCGTTAATGATCCTTGCCAGGATCAATTAGTACTTGCAAAATGGTCATTTTCTAGTCTTGTCATCCCTCCTACATTATTAACTGGCATTCTTCTTTAAAAATGGGTCTTCTTGGGCTTCCCTGGTGGCGCATTGGTTGAGAGTCCGCCTGCCGTTGCAGGGGACATGGGTTTGTGCTCCGGTCCGGGAAGATCCCACATGCCGCGGAGCAGCTGGGCCCGTGAGCCATGGCCGCGGAGCCTGCGCGTCCGGAGCCTGTACTCCGCAGCGGGAGAGGCCAGAACAGTGAGAGGCCTGCGTACTGGAAAAAAAAAAAAAAGAGGGGGGAGGTCTTCTTGAGGCTTCCCTGGTGGCGCTGTGGTTAAGAATCCACCTGCCAATGCAGGGGACACAGGTTCGAGCCCTGGTCCGGGAAGATTCCACATGCCCCGGAGCAACTAAACCCGTGAGACACAACTACTGAAGCCCGTGCACCTAGAGCCCGTGCTCCGCAGCAAGAGAAGCTGCCGCAACAAAGCACACGCTCTGCAAGGAGGAGCAGCCTCCGCTCGCTGCAACTAGAGAAAAACTGTGCGCAGCAATGAAGACCCAATGCAACCAAAGATAAATAAGTAAAAATACATACATTTTTAAAATGAGTCTTCTTATACCCCTCTTCCTTTTCCCGGGGAAGATCAGACTACCCATCGCAAAACGACTGAAGCCATGACAGGCGAGTCTCTGAACGGCAGATGGCAAGACGCTACCATTGGCTGGGGCAAGTGCACAAGACTGGTTCCCAGCAGAGCCTGTGCCGGGTTTGGGCTGGGGTGGGGCCCGTGCTCCCAGGTTGGCGACCCATTCTCCTTCCTGTCGGGGGGAGACCCTGCCGGGTGGAGGGGAGCCCCAGCTGCGCTGGCCGAGCTTCTGTAAATCCAGGTGGGGGGCAGAGTTTCGTAGCGCAGTTTTGTTGCTCGGTCCCTAAGCAGTCCCGCTTCGACTAGGTGATGGGGATGCTTTTGTTGGCCTGCCCATTGGTCAGTCACAAGGTGTAGAAGGGACAAGCACATCGGGCCCGGCCACTGCTGGCACCAGCCCAGCTCAAGGCCAGCCTGCTGCCAGCACACAGCAGTCACTGCATCTCTGAAGTACTCTTACCTATAAAATGGATTTGCCATCGAGGTTTTCTCTACTTGTTCAAGTAGGTCTGTGAGTGCCTGGAGTGACAGCGGTAATTTCTCTAAACTCAGGATGAGTTCGCTAACTGCTTCAGTTCGTACTACTCTCATTTCTCTTCTTATGGATCCTTAATCCTGTCCATTCAGAAGAGTAGGCAGGGTGACCAGCTGTCCTGGTTTCTCATCGCAAGGGCACAGCTGCCAAGAGGTCGGTGGGCGATGGGCGTGGATGAGCAGCACCGGGCAGCAGACCCGTCATCCGTCCAACAGGCCCAGGAAGGTTCCCAGCAGCAGCTCCGGGTCCGTGTCTACGCTTGGCATTCCCGCTTCCCCCGTGTTTGTATCGATAACTTGGCCAAAGAAGGCGTGCTTATCAGTTTTGCTGACAGCCTGAACTCGGCGGAGCGAGGGCACTTCTAACTCTAGGAGTCTCTGCGATTTCACGACCTATGACGAGCTTTGTGTCCGTCAAAGGCCCTGGCACTGTGTCCGGGTCACGGGCTAGGTTCCCGTCTGGATAAAGGAGGTGCTTGTTAATTGTTTGAGAGCAGAACCTCTCTCTCTGGTTACTTCCCCCTGAAGTGCAAATAGGGGGTCTCTGAAGGCGTTCTTCCTCAACCCACGATTTCCCGTGAATATCATTCTGAAGGTCTGAATTAGTATCTACTTTATAATTCTTAAACGCTGATGGGTAATCCAAGACATTTTTACTGTCTCTGGGGAAATTATCCTTAATGAGAGTAGAACAAAGCTTGCAAAAAAGTACAAGGTGAGGGCTTCCCTGGTGGTGCAGCGATTGAGCGTCTGCCTGCCGAGGCAGGGGACGCGGGTTCGTGCCCCGGTCCGGGAAGATCCCACATGCCGCGGAGCGGCTGGGCCCGTGAGCCATGGCCGCGGAGCCTGCGCGCCCGGAGCCTGTGTTCCGGCAACGGGA
>RJWK010035520.1:8667-22255 GCA_004363435.1 Platanista minor
AAAAAAAAAAAAAAAAAAAAAAAAAAAAAAAAAAAAAAAAAAAAAAAAAAAAAAAAAAAAAAAAAAAAAAAAAAAAAAAAAAAAAAAAAAAAAAAAAAGAAACAAATATAAACTCTAGGTAAGGTACGCATGCTGGGATATAAAAAAACAGATAATATACTTACATTTGCAAGTTACCTTCAAACAAATGATGAATAGATTGAAGGATGGATAAGATAAATATGCCATAAGCAACTATAGTAAAATGTTAATGGCAGAAATTAGGTATCAGGCGCGTGGGTTTTCACTGTGAAATTTATCCCAATTGCTGTATTTTAAAAGTTTTTCTAATTAAAATATTCAGAATAAAGAATTGATGAGTTGGTAAATATGGGTAACAATGCTAGTGAATAATATTAACTGTAATTTATTGATGTTTACTACTTACCAATTGTTAACAATTCTCTCTTTCTGTTATCTCAATCATTACAACAAGGTAAAGCAGTTATTTTAATATCTATATTATAGATGAGAAAACTGAGACTTAAATCTGGTCACATAACTAGTACAAGGAGGTACTTAGATGGGAATCCATGTCTGTCTAACCACAAAGCCTGTACCTTTAAATACAGCCACTACACGGTACAGTGAAAAGATTAAGAATTTGTGAAATACAGCAAAATATAGTATTGGATCACATTATGTCTGCAGTAAACTTTATAGTTCATGAACTTGTTATATTTCAAACTTACTGAATAATGATGCCAATAACAAAAATAAACACATAGGTGGTAAAAGCTTCTTTGTGTGGATACAAGCAAGAGAAGAAAATTACAAATTCAGTTAATAATATATTGAGTAATTAATATAATTTTGATATCCAAGCCAAGATGTTCATCAGTAATCAAAAACTTTCAAAATTAAACAAAGAAACACACTGAGAGTTAAAAATTTGTGTTATAAATCACTTACATAGAAGTAGCTATGGAATATTTGAAGCCAGCTAGTTATCAGAGGGAAGGAAGAAAGAAAATAGAAAAAAAGATCAGAGGAAGAGGAGTCACATGTGGGCAATATTCCCTTTATAAGAAACAGAAGTCTATGGTTGGTTGGAGCACAGTGAAGTGATGAATTTGTATTATGTGGAACCATAACACTTCCAAAGTGTGCCTATTTTATAAGGTACTGTCTTAGGAACTTAGAATGTAATAAGGATGAATACCAATGGATTCCTGAACTAGAATATTTTATACTCAAATGAGAATGAGGAATATGGATTTAAATATCAACAGTATGTTGGATCATGTCCCAAGAGAAAGCAATGGGAATTAGTAAGCATATTCCTGTCTTGAAAGCAAAAATCATATCATTTACTTTATAATCTCTAGTGGTTGTTCAATACACAGCTGTTGAATTTAATCAGAATAATGTTATTTAAAACATCAAAGTATTAATAAAACAATTTTGAGATTCAAAGTCACTTTTTTTGTTTCTGACTAAACTCCAGAAAAGAAGGTAAAATTTGTGTTATTGTGGCTATTTGGTTCATTCTGAAATTTGAGATCCTATTGTTGACACAATACCTCTTAGCAATAAAGTGTTGGGTTTGCCATTTTTCATCTCTTTTTTTTTTTTTTTTTTTTTTTTTTTTTTTTTTTTTTTTTTTTTTTTTTTTTTTTTTTTTTTTTTTTTTTTTTTTTTTTTTTTTTTTTTTTTTTTTTTTTTTTTTTTTTTTTTTTTTTTTTTTTTTTTTTTTTTTTTTGGCCTCTCCCGTTGCAGAGCACGGGCTCTGGTTGTGCAGGCTCAGCGGCCATGGCTCACGGGCCTAGCCGCTCCGCGGCAAGTGGGATCCTCCCAGACCGCGGCACAAACCCACGTCCCCTGCATCAGCAGGCGGACTCTCAACCACTGCGCCACGAGGGAAGCCCCCTTTTTCATCTCTTGCTTCCTGTATACCATTTGGCAGAATGCAGCCCCAGGAACAGTATTCTATAACTGCTTTTTTCAATTCAACTCTACTTTATCAATGAAGTTTTTTTCAGTCTCAAGGCAGAGCTTGGTGGTACTATACAGTCGAACAAATGACCTCAATTTTCTTCAAGTTTATTGCCAACTTTTAACCACGGACTCAGCATAACTATTCATCATCCTTTCTTATGATGAGTGAGTTTTCTAAATGCAGTTATCAGCATATGGCAGATTCTATATGACTGCTTCAAGGACTTCTGTGGAAGCTTGCATATGATTGAGAATTCATGAGCTGCTCAACACTTGTGTCTCTTCTCTGGTTGCACGCATTTAGCAGATGACACAATAAGCTAGCAAGTGCTGGGTGGGAATTACTTAACTGCTCCACAGTTTTTATTTTACCGGAAGCTTAAATGTCAAAAGAAATGTTCTCCACAATGTAATCAAATGACATCTAGGTGAAACACATTTTTGACAAGGATTATATTTAATTTTTCTAGGGAAAGACAGATTCTTTCCTATTAAAACTAATTGGAAAACTTACATGTTATTGTTTTAGCTACTAGAAGCTTCACAGCTTATGTCTTTTTAGGGATCTTATTCTCTTGGAATATAAGTTTATGGTCAATTTCCCATATTTTTTTTTTTTTTTTTTTCAATTTAAATGTCCTAAGAGCACAGGAGATAATTAAATATTTTTGATATCACTGTAAACAACTAAAAAAGAATGCCCATCTTGGTACAGAAGTGGTATATTACTAATGTCAAATGCGATAGTTATTTAAAACCTCTTAGAGATACCTTGTGCATTCAGTAAAAAGTTGTTATAACTTGAGAATGATAATTATTATTGCTTTGATGCATTTTGTCTTCTGTAAACTCTGATAATGTCGTCACACTAAAAGTCTATTTTCATCATATATGCAACAACCATATACATATGTACATATGTTTAAAGAGAGACAACATAGTTTCAGATATCAGTTTTATAGTCAAATATTATTACAAGGAATAAATTTCTACTCTTTATCCTTTTGCAATGTAGAAAGAATATATATA
The DNA here is from genome assembly GCA_004363435.1 of Platanista minor. Taxonomy (NCBI): domain Eukaryota; kingdom Metazoa; phylum Chordata; class Mammalia; order Artiodactyla; family Platanistidae; genus Platanista; species Platanista minor. Next base: position 11,674 of record RJWK010035520.1, read on the forward strand.
TTAATTTGGAAAGAAATTTCTAGTCATAGGTTAGAAATATTTAATTTAAGCTTTCTACTAAGTCTCAACAACAAGAGACTTTTCTATTCATGAAACCTTTTTGCAATCCATAAGGGTTAGACCTGTGCTTCTTAAGGCTTAAAAGGAACTTGGTCCCTAAATACATTGCTAGTTAAAGTTTCAGGGGTTTTTGTTGCAATCAGGGTATAAACTTTTCAAATAATGGTAGGGTTTATACCCTTAGTGTGAAAGTTTAACAGGTCTGTTAATGAACTTCCATTTGGATGACCTGAAAACAAGAAGTGGTTTGGGATAATCAGTATGTAATGACTGACTGACCCAAGACACTAAACCAGGTAGCCAGCACCTAGTGGTCTCATACTATCTGTTTCCTATAGTTGGAAAAGTGTTTCTACAGTCACTTAAAACTTTTCATTTTATCTCATTTAACAGAGACTTATTTTTGATGAGTAAAATGTCAAGTAGTCCATCATATGTTTTAAAAGTTATACCTATCTCTACTCAAATACATATGTACACAAACATGTGGGTATATTCATCAAACATCTTAAAAAAAAATAAATAAAACTGTAGTAGTAGTAATTCCCTCAGAGAAAGAAAACTTGGGAACTTGGACAAATGTTTAGGAAGATTTAAAATTTTACTGTCTACACTCATCTAACTTGCAAATTCTATACACTGTGCATTTATCAAACAGATATAATGTTACTATAAATTTAGTCTACTCTTTTCCCTTTGTCTGACCTAGTAGGCACTTTCTCCTTGAAAAAAATAAAAGAATTTGAAGCAAGTTTTCCTAATTAAATTTCATCAGAATTACTTGTTCAACTTTTATTTGTTAATTCTCTTGACGCTTTAATTATATTGATCGAACTATCTAAAACTAAATAAAATATCTTAGTTTAGTGAAACACTTTACACATCCTAAAAGCGCAAAGAAATTTCATGCCTATAATCCCATATTCCTTGTTAGCCCATTTAGGGAATGAACCATACCATTTCCTATAAAAGAGTGTAAAATCTGAGAATACTGATAATTACAAGCAGGCTTTAATTGTTTAATTGACTGTGAGAGAGCAGATCACATATATGTATATTTTTCTAATGGTAATACTTATACAGAATGAAGCAAAGTGAAAATTTAAGCAGTTAGAAAATTTTGGTTAGCCAAGATGCACATATAACAAATATTAATGTGTCCAAATCAGTGAATCTTATCCCACCTGTGTCTGCACAGTTTTCTTCAAGAAAAAAGAGTAGTTGCAGAGGTAATAGGAGACTTGAGAATCGTGAGGAGGAACATGGCTGTGAAGTAGTTATGAATGGTTATAACGGTACAAACCAAGCTAATAATGCCTCTGATTTTATGGGATACTTCCATCCTCTGTCCATAAGGCTGGAGAATTTTTTGGCTTTTATTTATTTACTTTTGTTTTTATTTGTCACTTCATCTGTACCCCACTAATATCTTTGTAATATGTCCTTGCATATGCCTGTATCTTTGCAAAATATGTATTTTCTTTAATATGTACACATTTTTTGGTTTAGATAAATGTACTTGCTATAAACTGATTCATTCTCATTTTACACACGTTTTATTAAATTCTATCTATGTTGCTGTACACCGACTAGTTCTTTCTTTCGGTTATCTGAAGAATATTCCACAGTGTGTCACTACCACATTTAATTTGCCCATTCCCCTAATGATGTACACACGGGTTGCTTTCAGTTCTTTGTTTGTATGTATTGTAAAGAATGTTCTCACTCAAACGTCAGGGCTTATGTGAATTCATATATATACCAAGGACTAGAATATAGATTATAGTATATATGAATATTTAGGTTAAATATATACTAGCATATTACTGTATTATATGACTTTCTAATTGTTGCCTATCTGATGGCTTTAAAAAGTGTCTAGTTTTGGGCTTCCCTGGTGGCGCAGTGGTTGAGAGTCCGCCTGCCGATGCAGGGGACACGGGTTCGTGCCCCGGTCTGGGAAGATCCCACATGCCGCGGAGCGGCTGGGCCCGTGAGCCATGGCCGCTGAGCCTGCGCGTACAGAGCCGTACAGAGCCTGTGCTCCGCAACGGGAGAGGCCACGGCAGTGAGAGGCCCGCGTACCGCAAAAAAAAAAAAAAAAAAAAGTGTCTAGTTTTTAAATTTGCAATTATCTGGTACTAACATGTTGACATAGCTCTTTGTATTAAAATAGCCAATTAGGCTTTCCTTTCTGTGAACTGCTTATCCAAATCCTTTTCCTATTCTCCAGTTAGATATCAATGTATTTCATGTTGATTTACAGGCATTCTTATTTATTCTAGATATTATCATATGTCAAAAATAAGATGCACCATATACACACATTAAAATGTTTCTGAAATCAAGACATATCTAACATGTATGAAGTTGGCCATTGTTCACATAGACATAACTTTTATATCCAAAGACATTTAAATGAGTGATTTCAATATTTGTAAATTTATAATTCTAAGTAAACTGTTGTACCATAATTTATTTAGTAGCATTTTTTTCTTTTTTAGCAACATAAACATAAACTAATAATATTTCCAAGAATCAAAGGCATCTTAAAGTTGATAAAACACAGTATTACTTAATGGTTTTAGTTACAGCAAGTTGTTTTTCCCAGAGTTTATCACTTGTCACTTAACTGATATTTTGTGTCATTATACAATAGAAATTCTGAATTTTGAGATAATCAAATTCATATTTCACTATTACATGCTTTTGAAGTCTTCATTATGTTTCCTTTTGCAAACTCTAGATAGCAGATATATTCTCCTCCTGCACATTCTTCTATTAGTCTGGTAATTTTACCTACTTAATTTTGACACTTAATATAATATATTCAATTACATTATATGATGCTTTAAGGGAGGAAAAGATTTCCTCAACCCTCTTCAGGTCCCTCACTGGGTCTGAAAACTAAACTGACAAAGACAGATTAATAGGAGGAAAGCAGACAAATTTTATTTAATATAAGTTTTACACGACACAGGAGTTGTCATAGGGAAGCAAAGACCTAAAGAAACAGGTAGACCTAGTACCCTTATGCTTGGTTTGATAGAGTGAGCAGTCATGGAGGAATATAATAGGCTTAAGAGTATAAGTTAAGTGTAGTAAACTGGGGGGAAGTTAGCAAGGCCTATTTGTTTAGATTCTTCTAGGTGTTCCTTTGTCTTTAGAGATAAGAACACTCCTTTCCTCCAGGAATAGGGAGGCACCTCTCACATGAGGGTCTTATGATCTGTTTCAGGGGAGAAGGGTTGGGGGAAGGTCAGAGTGACCTTCCCACATCTACTGTTTTCTCAACCTCTTTCAGCTTATAGTATTTAATATTCCAAGATGCCATATTTTGGTATGGTGTGTCCTGAACCCCATCAATGCAAAGTAGAAGTGAAACTGAGTAACTCAGATTGAGACTTGAAGCCAGCCAAAACCCAGACTAGGACATGAACCCACAGTCTTTTAACTGAGATCACACACCTGGTCTCAGGACTTAATGAAGCTCAGGTTCTTGATGTCTCATGAATTCAGTGAGAGACAAAGTGATAGCTAAGAAGTAGATTTATTTGGAGAGAAACACACTCCACAGATAGAGTGTGGGTCATCTCAGAAGGTGAGAGTGGCCCAAAGGTATGGGGTTGTCAGTTTTTATAGGGTTGGGTAATTTCATAGGCTAATGAGTGGGCGGAATATTCCAGCAATTTTGGGAAGGGGTGGAGATTTCCAGAAATTAGGCCACCGCCTACTTTTTGACCCCTATGGTTGGCCTTGGAATTGTCATGTGGCCTATGGGTGTGTCATAGGCTCAAGGTCTAGTGGAAGTCAACTTGTCCACCATCTTGGACCTATTTCGTTCTGATCAGTTTGTGTCGTATCCTCGGACTATGTCATTCTTTTAAACATTGTGCCCTGCCCCCTTCCCTCCTGTTTCAGAAATATAACTTATATTTGTTAATGATACACAGGAATATAGGGAGTAAGCCAATATTAACTGCACCATATATTGAACAATTTTCTCATTGAATTATTGTACCACATTTATTATTTATAATAAAATGTTACTAACCTCTACATTCTGCTTTTCATTTCCTGCAAATGTATTTTAGTGCTTTTTAAAAAAACTGTTATATATTAGTTTCTGATGGGGTAATTCTTCTCCTTTAGCTCTGTTTCTTAGAACTAAACTTAGTTATTAGCAGACATCCATTTCCACAAAAAGCTTAGAAGATGTTTATTTAATTTCACAAAATATCTTGGAGAAATTGGATTAGATTGCACTGAAATTACATTAAAATTCTGTTGCCCCATTTATAACAATTCTTCATTACCTGTTTGTCATATCTTTTAAATTATTTCTAAATAAGCCATGGGAAAAGTTGATATTTTGCCACCTGGATAAATGGTACTTACTTTATTTTATATTTTATTTCTAGATGTACACTGATGGTACAAAAAAATTCATTGTAAGTTCATATTTTCAGAAAAGTTGCCTAAATCCACTATTATTTTAACTAACTTAAATGAATTATACATTGATTTTGTTTGGTGTTATATATTATTAATTACATCATCTCTAATTAAAGAGAGTTTTATTACTTCCCTTCCAGTCTTTGGCCTCTTTTTTTTGTATTATTTTAACCATAACATCCACAATCATGTTGTATAGTAGCAGTGAAAATGCCATCTTTTATTGCTTTTCCCCCAAAATTAAAGAGAATATAGCTAAAGTTTTTTTTTTAAGTATGATATTTAATGTAAATTTTTCATAGCTAGTTTATCACGTTGAGGAGTTTCCTTGCTATTCCTAGTTCTCATTTTCTTATCACAAATAGATAACATTTTCAGATTATTTTTCTTCTTCTTTTGAGATATAATCAAATTTCCTGTTTGGTGAGTCAGTATGATGAATTACATTGCTAGAATTTTTAATGTTATTGGGAAATATATATACAAATGAATATATATACTATGTATTTAAAGTTTAAAAATAATAAAACAAAGTCTTGCCCCAATAATGGCAAAGTAACTTCTATTCAACAAACCCTCTTGCAGATAAAAATTATGAACCCTGGATCAAATATACAAATACAACTGTCATTGAAAAGTAAACAAAAGAGAACTGAAACGAAGCAGTATTTGACCCTTGAAAGAAGAAAATAATAAGAGAGATATAAGTTTATATGTCCTTTCAATGAGGGCAGTCTCGAGTCCATTCAAGGAAAGAATTTAAACAGAAATTTCAGTCTGTTTAGCTTGAAGAGTGAGAATAGGAAGGGGTATCCCAGAAAAAAAGAACCATAAACTCTGAAATCTGCATGTAAGCTTCATCCAAATCCTTGTTTGTCTCCTGACTTTGCCTTTGTAAGGGATATGTCATGAAACCCACTGAAATTTCAAGTAATCCATTGATAAGCAACAGCCAGAAAGCTGAAAGTACTTAACAGAGATTCAACTACTACTAACCAACCAGATTTCCCAACCTGAAGAACAGAGAAAAAATAATAATATTAAACACTAATGACTTATGATACAATACAAAGCAGTCTAACAGTCCCAGAAGGAGAGAACTAGAATGGGGCACAATGTTTTAGTAAGTAATAACAAAAATTTCCTGTATTTGATAAAAATTATGAAATTTCAGATCCAAGAATAGAAAGAAAACAAATAGGGACAGTTATATTGCTGATAACCAAAGATAAATAGAAAATCTTGAAGGCTGCCAGAGAAAATCGTGTATTTTATATATATATATATATATATATATATATATATATATATATATAATCAACAATAATACACATGTAACTAACTTCTCATTAAAAACAATTGAGGCCAAATACAATGGAATAACATAATTAAAGCTCTGAAATTAAAAATCAAACAACAAAAAAACTCTTTCAATTCCAAATTCTAAATAACTGAAAATATACCTCAAAAATGAAAACAAAAATTTTAAGATCAATAAAAATGAAAGAATCTGTTATCGGCAAACTTGAACTTCAAAAAACATTAAAGTCATTCTGGGTAAAGGAAAATGACATCAGGAGGAAACACAGATCTACAGAAAAGGGAAAAACATCAAAAATGAAAAATATGTGAATAAATGTAAATGTCATATATATTATTTTCTTAATTTTGTTCAGAATTTTCTCTAAAGCAAAACTTGTAACATTATAGCATGCAGGTTATTATGAACTTAATTAATATAGAGAGGACAAAATAGCACACAGGATGAATGTAAGTGGAATCAATCCAAATGTTCATCGATAGATGGGTGGATAAAAAAATATGGTATATACGTATAGTGGGATATTATTCAGCCTTAAAAAAGAAGGAAATTCATACACCATGAAAGCAGTAAGCATAAGAATACTGGAGCAGTTTTATTCTTTCATTTGTATGTTCCCTCTTGATTTACTTGCTTTTCTCCCTTTCTAATCTCCATCCTTCTTGCCAGTTTTCTTCTTTCTTGAATAATTCAGAGCAAAGTTATTAGGTTTATGTATGATATGAAGCTATGTGTCTATGTTGAAGGTAGGGAGTAGGAGAGGCCAGTAACCCAGTATGGAATGTCAAAACTGCAGGGTAATGTTTCCCACTGTACAGCAGTGGCAAACGCTGATCACATGTAGGCTGAGTAGGACATCCGTGTAGAGTGGTGGCAAAGTTCCACAACAGGTTTCTGATGCCAAGCAAAGTGAGGATGTTTTCCAAGTGTTGGTAATGGATCACAGCCAAAACTTGACTTACTCTCCTCCACTGTTACCTAAAAGTAAGTAAATTCTTGTATGAATGGGACACAGACAAGAGGAGCACATAACTCTTGTGGTTAGTGAGACACCAGAGATAATTTTTCAGAAGCTAGAGAACTACAGGGTTGTGGCAAAGGGTAAAATAATAGCGCCAAGACGGAGGGTTCTGATAACAATTTCCCTAAATTTACAGTTTTTCAAGAGCCTGAGAATCTCTCCAATAAGGAAAATTTTACAATGTGTAAGATCTTTTTTTTTTTTTTTTTTTTTTTTTGCTGTACGTGGGCCTCTCACTGTTGTGGCCTCTCCCGTTGCGGAGCGCAGGCTCAGCGGCCATGGCTCACAGGCCTAGCCACTCCGCAGCATGTGGGATCTTCCCAGACCGGGGCATGAACCCGTGTCCCCTGCATCGGCAGGTGGACTCTCAACCACTGCGCCACCAGGGAAGCCCTTACAATGTGTAAGATTTTTTAACTTTTTAAAGAATGATTATTTTCTTTTTATTTCTAAAGTCCAATATTTCATGTATTTAAGATACATTACTTGTCTAGTTCTTAGGAACACTAAAAAGTCTTATGTGGCAGCTGGGAAATTACCTTCATGTAACCATATGCATAAGACTCACTTTTTATTCATCTGCACATCCATCCATCATCCACACAAAGAGTCAATATACACTTATGAAGGACTCATTTTATTAAGTCACCATGATAGGCAACAGAGAGAATACAAATATGACAACTATTTTCCCTTGACACTTGATATAACATCCTTGAGAACATCCAGGGTATCAAAGATAAATACAATTTTGTTTGGCTCTGAATCTCCATTCAGTGCTCTCTGATGATACAAAGACCTATAAAACAAAATCAAAAAACAAAATCAAAATACAATTTGCTCATTGTCATTTGGTTATTCATTGCTCTCCTTGTTATCATCCTTGGTTGCTTTATAGCAAATAATTGCCTATATTTGGTATCACCAGTTTTTAAATCCTTCCATTCTTCCACTTAAATCAGGCAGTCAACTCTATCAATCTATTAAACGACCTTTGTCAAGGTTGTCAGTAGGCTACCTTGTTGTTATATCCTCAGTCAGTGTTTGACTTTCATCTTAACCCATCAGTAACACTTGACACTGCCCTTATGTGATTCCAGGATACTATCCCTCTTGATTATTCTTCTACCTCTTTTTCAGTGTTTTCTGTTTTGTTTTGTTTTGCTAGATTTTTCTCATCCCCATATCCTCTATTATGTGGGACACAAACTTCATATATCTTTTCTTCCTAGATCTCATTCAGCCACATGACATTAAATAATATCTAAGATTATGACTTACAAATTTACATTTCTAGCCTAGACGTCTCACATGAACTCCTAAATTTTAGGGCCAATTACCTATTCACTATCACCCTTTCGATGTCTGGCAAGCATTTCAAATGTAGTGTGTCTCAAACAAACTTCAAGTCACCCTGCCACCAAAAACAAACAAACAAACAAACACCCCTCCCAATTGTAGGAAATATCAACACCATCCTTGAAGTTGTTCAAGCCAACGATCTCAGATTTATTCCTAATTCCTATTCCTCGCTCACACCCATATTCAATATCAGAATATCCTGTAAGCTCTACCTTCATAATATATCCTAAGATTATGCAATTCTTGGTGGGTAGTAACTTGATATTACTGAGTTTCCAAAGTGAGCAATGAAATTTAGGTCTTTACTGTGAAACTATGTTGAATAAATCAAGGTATCTTCCTTCAAAACGTATCTGAGATGAAAGAATAGAAGAAGATATGGAATAATAGATAGTAATAAAATGCTATAGGAGTTTAGAGTAGACAAAGGTTAATCCTAGGAGGGGAGGCTGGTCAGTTTCATGGTAGTACTGACTTTGAACTTAATCTTGAAAGAGGGTTAAGTGTTCTATTGATGAAAATAGGGGAGAAATATTTCTTGGCTGTGGAAACAGCATGAGTAAAGGCAAAGAGAACTTTGGCATTTGCTATGTTTGAAAAATGTTGGATGGTTCAAAGTGATGAAGCCATAAGGTACATGAGACAAGTTGAAGCTGGTAAGGTAGGTTGGAAGTTAAATTAAAAGTCTGTTGTGAAATACTGGCTAACAAGAAATAAAATTTTGTTTTTCAAATAGGTGAGAACAAGTGAGAACACAATCCCTTTTTGAGAAATAATGCTACATGTTTGCTGCTTACAAATTCTGATACCCTCAGATGATATGTGGGTTGTTTTTTTTTTGATGATAGAAATTTCTTTATAGAGAAATCACAATTAATAAATGAAGAAGGAGTAATTGAATTACAAAATCACCATTTGCCAAACCTTAATGAAATAATAAATGTAAGACGATATTCTTCAATGCAAACAGCATTAAGTGAAAAGCTGATGGGAAACTTTATAAAGGATGAGAATATCTGAACTCATTGATCAATCTTAACATAGCAAAAAAAGAGACAACTAGACATTAAATGCCACCTGGTGTGATGTTGTAGGATGTACAGAGCATCACCTATGAAGTATTCTTTATTTTTTTTTTGCATCTTTTTTCGAGTATAATTGCTTTACAATGGTGTGTTAGTTTCTGCTTTATAACAAAGTGAATCAGTTATACATATACGTATGTTCCCATATCTCTTCCCTCTTGCGTCTCCCTCCCTCCCACCCTCCCTATCCCACCCCGCTAGGTGGTCACAAAACACCCAGGTGATCTCCCTGTGCTATGCGGCTGCTTCCCACTAGCTATCTATTTTACATTTGGTAGTGTATATATGTCCATACCACTCTCTCACTTTGTCACCGCTTACCCTTCCCCCTCCCTATATCCTCAAGTCCCTTCTCTAGTAGGTTTGTGTCTTTATTCCCATCTTACTCCTAGGTTCTTCATGACATTTTTTTTTCTTAGATTCCATATATATGTGTTAGCATACGGTATTTGTCTTTCTCTTTCTTCACTTACTTCACTCTGTATGACAGACTCTAGGTCCATCCACCTCACTACAAATAACTCAATTTCATTTCTTTTAATGGCTGAGTAATATTCCATTGTATATATGTGCCACATCTTCTTTATCCATTCATCCGATGACAGACACTTAGGTTGCTTCCATGGCCTGGCTATTGTAAATAGAGCTGCAATGAACATTTTGGTACATGACTCTTTTTGAATTATGGTTTTCTCAGGGTATATGCCCAGTAGTGGGATTGCTGGGTCATATGGTAGTTCTATTTGTAGTTTTTTAAGGAACCTCCATGCTGTTCTCCATGGTGGCTGTACCAATCCACATTCCCACCAGCAGCGCAAAAGTGTTCCCTTTTGTCCACACCCTCTCCAGCTTTTATTGTTTCTAGATTTTTTTGGTGATGGCTCTTCTGACCGGTGTGAGATGATAGCTCATTGTACTTTTGATTTGCATTTCTCTAATGATTAATGATGTTGAGCATTCTTTCATGTGTTTGTTGGCAGTCTGTATATCTTCTTTGGAGAAATGTCTATTTAGGTCTTCTGCCCATTTTTGGATTGGGTTGTTTGTTTTTATGTTATTGAGCTGCATGAGCTGCTTATAAATTTTGGAGATTAATCCTTTGTCAGTTGCTTCATTTGCAAGTATTTTCTCCCATTCTGAGGGTTGTCTTTTGGCCTTGTTTATGGTTTCCTTTGCTGTGCAAAAGCTTTGAAGTTTCCTTAGGTCCCACTTGTTTATTTTTGTTTTTATTTCCATTTCTCTAGGAGGTGGGTCAAAAAGGATCTTGCTGTGATTTTT
>RJWK010035521.1:0-22154 GCA_004363435.1 Platanista minor
GTCGGGTTTTTTTTTTCTTTTGACCTTCAAAAGTTAGAGATAACTCTGCATATTTCAGACTTACTTACCTGTAAAAATGTCATCATAATCAAAAAGGTAAGCGTTTGTGGTTAAATTGGAAGCCAATTATGGCAAACAAAAGTCCTGACAGCTCAGTGAACCATGCCCCAACTTTTCTCTTCCTCTAGTTTCCCGCTTTATTAGGCAAATATTCAGTATACCAGAGCTAGTTAAGCATGTTTAAACCTAGTAGTGGAAAATTTGAAACTTTGGATGTTTAACATTTGGATGTTTGACATGCATCGATTTTCTCACGTTTCCAAGGACACTGTACTTTTATTCTTAGTATTATGGCATATAAGCTTCCTTGTTTTTAGAGCATTTTTACAGTTTCCTTTTGATAGAGAACAGACCACTGAACTCTAAATGGGGTATCTGGGACATGGTTCTATTATGTTCTTTATACCAAAAAAGGCTTAAAGCAGATAAGGGAGTTTATTCATTTAATAACTATTCCTAGAACATTCACTATGCCCCAGACACAGTGCTACGTTCTGTGGGTCCAACTGGGAAAAGGAAGACAGTTTCTTTACGCTCTGGGGAGATTGCATTCTAGTTGGTGAGCTGACAATACCCCGCTAAAAAATAAAGACAGTAATTACCTTTCGGGGTGAGTGCTATGGAAGCTGATAATAATACTTAACTGTATATCTGATAGGGGTGCTGTTGGGAACAAATGAGATACTGTTATGAAAGAAGGTTGCGTAAGTTATAGCAATCTACAAATGTGTAAGGCATTCACTTTCAGAATTTTATCAGATTATTCTTAACTTGAAAAGCCAGGGAATCATGACTGTGGATTAAGCACTGACTTTCTCTTATAGAATTTTCAGCAAGAAGGGATTTTACTTGTTCTGAGAGGAAGTAATAATGGTAAGAAATTAAACACAGCATAACTATTTTATGTAAAGTATTTAACAGTGACATATGATATTGTCAGTGAGTTTTTTTTCTGTCAGAAGATAGATGGTGTCCATGGAGACCAAATGATATGGAAATAAACATGATTGGACCAATGTATTTTCCCTCTTCATATCAAGAAAAAACCTTCCCAAGCTCACTTTGCTGTAGTCTGAATTTTCTTCATCATTGCTGAAGACTCTTCAATTCATTATCTGTTATTAATTGTATGCCCTTAACTGATTTTAGTTTTTGCTGTAACATCTTTAAAGGGACTCAGTGAACTTGCATTTACTGAATGCTTACTATGTACCTAACACTATATACGTGAAAATGATATGTGACAGCATATGTGAAAATAAATATAATAGATAGTATATATTTATAATAGATATAAAATACATAAAGTGGTATATCAAAATAACATAAATTGCTGTGAAATAGTTATTGTTAACAGTAAAATCAGGTTTTTTTTTTTTTTTTTTTTTGGGTACGCGGGCCTCTCACTGTTGTGGCCTCTCCCGTTGCGGAGCACAGTCTCCGGACGCGCAGCCTCAGCGGCCATGGCTCACGGGCCCAGCCGCTCCGCGGCATGTGGGATCTTCCCTGACTGGGGCACGAACCCGTGTCCCCTGCATCGGCAGGCAGACTCTCAACCACTGCGCCACCAGGGAAGCCCAATCAGTTCTTCTTTAGGTCTGTATGGGACACAGTGTTCCTTCTCACACAGGGGTATGAAGTTAGGGCTTTCTGTCCCTGTTGGCCCCATTCGTGCCCTACTTTTGGCCTGAGTCTGATCGGTATTTGGTGGTAATGTCTGCCCAAGGCAGGGTCAAGCAGTGGCCCTCACGGTGGAGGGGTGCTGGTGGGCTTGGGAGTGATGAGATTTGATTAAATGTGGATTTTTTTCAGCAAAGAATGGTAAGTTATCTGTAGGGTCCAGATTTAAACCTGAAGTCAGTATTTTCTATAAAATACCAAGAGAAATACACAGGCAGGAAGTCACGTCCACAGGCACCTGAGGCTGGGCTCTGACCTGTCCAGAGGACCCACAGTCACCAGCGTTTTGCCTTGAGAGAGCCTTTTAAAATGATTTCCCCTCTCCCCAGCTCCATCTTTTGACAAATGGTCTCTGAGACAGATTGTGTGTAGTTAGGAAGACTTCATATGCCCATTTTTATTACTCAGAAACACATTAGACTTGCAGTCAGAACTCCTGGTTGACTTGAGAGAACCAGCATCAGCAAATCTAGTTGATCTAATTCCAGCCCAAAGTAGAGAAACTCGACGTTGTAGGCAGCCTGGGCAGCCGTTTCTTAGATAAGCTGTTAGACCTATTGGGCCTTCTGAGGTCTTAAGACTAGTTACCACCTTCCCACTCCCATCAGTAACTTTGAGTTCTACTGGGGATCAAGGGACCCCATGATATGAACCATTGCAGTAACTCAGGCGATTATTTTGTTCAATTGAATGCAAACACTGAGTCCTTATTTCATTTATTTATTAAATATTTGTTGACAGACAGCTGTGTACAAGGCTCTGGGTAGTGGGAGGTGCATGAACTCACGAGTCCAGAGGCCCACAGTTGACTCAGCTCTTTCATTAACTCTCCAATCACTTCTCCTTTCTGGACCTTACTTTTCACTTCTATAAAATGGGGCTGCTAGGTTCTGTCGTCTTCGAGGGACGGGACTTATGTGTTTATCAGAATCATGGAGAGGAGGGGGCTTCTAGAAACCACACAGAACCTTCAGACTTGAGACTGTCTGCAGCCCCCTCTTCTCTTTGTCTCTCCCGACCTTAGAACCCCTCCTCCCACTCCATAGTAAGCCTCTCACGTCCACCAGTGTATCCTGGATCCCTATCACTCAGGTATGTGGGCCGGAGCAAAGGCAGAGAACCACTGAGTCAAGGATCTCTTCCCAGGGCCAAACCTTTTCATTGTTTCATTGAGGCCAGGCTATGCAGGAGAGCAAGCAGATGGAACTTGTAATCCACCTTTTAGGCAGTGCTTTGAATAGGGAATCTATAGTGGTCCCTCCCTGTTGGCTCTGCCCATGTTGACCTTGCTTGTCATACAAAAATGGGATTCGCGGTACGGTTGTGATACTTTGAATTTTCCATTCTGAACAAGCAAGGAGGACTTTGTTTCACGAGTATGTCTCTCTCTAGGAAGGCCACAGAGTCATGGGTTTGTTTTTTTGTTTGTTTCTGTTTTGGCTTATAGTCCCCTTTATCAATTTAGTATTCAGCTTTGATAAGCAAGAAAGAACAAGAGGCAAGCAAAAAATGTCTCCGTATGTCCCATGCCCTGTGTGCATGCCTTGTAGCCCCATGTTTATGAGAAACAGAAGGCTGTGCTGTTCTTCCTGGTGATGGATTCTAAGCATTTTTATATCAAGGGCGAGACCAATTTAGTTCAACAAAATATCTTACTTTAGGGTTTTGTGTGATAAAAGCCTATCGAGGTTTTTTTTTTTTTTTTTTTTCCACGTCTTTATTGGAGTATAATTGCTTTGAAATGTTGTGTTAGTTTCTGCTGTATAACAAAGTGAATCAGCTATATGTATACATATATCCCCCTATCCCCTCCCTCTTGAGACTCCCTCCCACCCTCCCAATCCCATCCCTCTAGGTGGTCACAAAGCACCGATCTGATCTCCCTGTGCTATGCAAGCAGCTTCCCACTAGCCATCCATTTTACATTTGGTAGTATGTGTATGTCTATGCCACTCTCTCACTTTGTCCCAGCTTCCCCTTCCTCCCCTGTGTCCTCAAGTCCCTTCTCTACGTCTGCGTCTTTATTCCTGCCCTGCCACTAGATTAATTGGTACCGTTTTTTTTAGATTCCATATATATGCGTTAGCACATGGTATTGGTTTTTCTCTTTCTGACTGACTTCACTCTGTATGGCAGACTCCAGATCCATCCACCTCACTACAGAGAACTCAATTTCGTTTCTCTTTATGGCTGAGTAATATTCCATTGTATATATATGCGCCACATCTTGTTTATCCATTCATCTGTCGATGGACGTTTAGGTTGCTTCCATGTCCTGGCGATTGTAAATAGAGCTGCAGTGAACATTGTGGTGCATGGGTCTTTTTGAATTATGGTTTTCTCAGGGTATATGCCCAGTAGTGGGATTGCTGGGTCGAATGGTAGTTCTATCTTTAGTTTTTTAAGGAACCTCCATACTGTTCTCCATAGTGGCTGTATCAGTTTACATTCCCACCAACAGTGCAGGAGGGTTCCCTTTTCTCCACACCCTCTGCAGCATTTATTGTTTCTGGATTTTTTGATGATGGCCATTCTGACTGGTGTGAGGTGATACCTCACTGTGGTTTTGATTTGCATTTCTCTAATGATTAGTGACGTTGAGCATCTTTTTATGTGTTTGTTGGCAATCTGTATGTCTTCTTTGGAGAAACGTCTATTTAGGTCTTCCGCCCATTTGATTGAACATTTTTGAGAGTTAACTACTTGCTCTGTCATTTTCATAAATAATTTCTTTTCCAGCGTCCTTAGCAATCTGTTGCTATCTCTGTAAGAGCATTTGATACTCACACACCTAATGTGATCAAAGGAAAGATGAGCTTCCTATTTAATTTGTTCTTTTTGAGCTTATGGATGTCAGGTTTTTGTAGGAACCAAAGAAATACCTTCTAGATAGAAGACACTGTCCTGGCCCTGTAAGCTTAGAATCCAACTGATTTTCATCTCATGAAGTTGACATTTTGAGTGAGAAGAAAGTGCATACAAATAGTTTTGTTTCAAGCAATATCTAACGTGTTATTTATTTATTTATTTTTTTTGTGGTACGCGGGCCTCTCACCGTTGCGGCCTCTCCCGCCGCGGAGCACAGGCTCCGGACGCGCAGGCTCAGCGGCCATGGCTCACGGGCCCAGCCGCTCCGCGGCACGTGGGATCCTCCCGGACCGGGGCACGAACCCGCGTCCCCTGCATCAGCAGGCGGACTCTCAACCGCTGCGCCACCAGGGAAGCCCTAACGTGTTATTTTTGAAGAGAGCTTTTCCTGTTGTCCTTACCCTACAATTATTGAAGATGATGAGAAAAGTTACAGTGGTGGACCAGAGTGTCCTGCACGTGGTTAGGATGTTAGTGGGTGTGTGGGGTGGTGGAATATGAGTGGGGAGGGTGTTGGAAGGTGACAGTTGGGAGAATGAGGTGATGAAAAAAGAGACTAAGGTGGAGAGTAGAATAAGGCCTCCTGAATTCTTGCGTGGGAGACAGGAGGGAGTCAGGCAGGTAGACCCTGTGTCTGCCACAAATGTCATTGAAGGCGTCTTGAGGTAGAGGGGACAGGTTGGTAGTTAATTGATAGTGACTGCAGGACAAGTTGAAATGAAATGCCGGAGGACCCTCCATTTCTGACTTTGAAGTTTAGCCTTTTTATCTGGGGGCGGGGGAAAATTGCTAGGTATCGGCCAACTTTAGACAAGTAAATAGGAAGCTGTGAGTGGTCACCACCTGGGCATGGTTGAAGCCACGTTAGAGGCAGTGTTGGAGCCGGAGAGGATGGAGGAATTGGTGCCCTGACCTGAGGCCTCAGACTCAGTCTAGATTGCCTTTGGAGGCAACCGTGGTCCCCTCGAGGAAGATGCATGTTGATGATATGGATCAGCAAATACTGTCATAGCTCTTAGGCTGTCCTCCCTCCCACATGCTGGTCTTCCTTGCTGCTGTTTTATTTTTACCAGGCTGCAGGAGGTAAATAGGGAGTCAGGAAAATAGAATCGGCCGTTACTGTGTTTCCCTAAAGGATAGAAGGCACAGGTTAAAACTGAACCATGGATGGCACCGCTGGTACCGCAGGCCACTGGTTTTGAAACTAAGCACTTCATACTGTAGCTGGGGCATTGTACTTTGAAATAAACTGTCTGGAATTCAGTTTGGCAGTGTACACTTAATGTCTTAAAAATGTTGAACTCTCTGCTCCCGTCATTCCACTTCTAGGAACCTACACATGTGAGGTAACGAGAGGTGGCGTGAAGATTTATGTACGGGGATGTTAACTGGTAGCTTCTGTAATAGTGAGAACTCGGAAACACCCTAAACACCCAACGGTAGGAGCACGTTTAACTGAGTTGTGGCACAATCCACACACTGAGTATAGATAGCCGATGAAATTCATGTGTTTGTATTTAATGATGTGGAATATGCTGAGTGGAAAAGAAGAGGATATTCAGTTGTGACCCTAATTTTATTTTTAAAACGTGTGTGTGTATCTGTATACACATGATTAAGAAAAAACTGGGAGGAAGCATTTCGATGGTGTGATTGTGGATGTTTGGCTCTTTTTTTCCCCTTGAAACACTTGTATTTTCCAAATGTAGTACAACAGCACAGTTTCTTTCATAACCAGAAAAATATTCTCAAGTCAGCTCTGCAGTGTTCCCTCTGACCTCACGTCTGGTAAACGTAAGCAGAGGACGAGTAAGTTGGATGTTGCTCAGGAGGATGTTGCGCATGAACTTGGCCCTTCCTGGGCCCCTTGTGCCGTGATGTGCAGAGCCAGGCTCTAGAATCAGGGCTTTCCCAGACAGTGCTGAGAGATGCCCTTCTCCCCATTCATCTGTTACTACTTGAAGACCCTGAGATTGAAGGCTCCATGGTGATGTTGGGACACTGTTTTCTGAATAACTGTGGAGGGTCTGAGATGTTACCCCACTTCACAGATATGTCTTCTATGTATGTGAAGACTGCAGAAGCCCCAGACTTGGGGGTTGGAGGAAAGAGTTCTTTATTGAGCTTTACAACCGGGTCAGCCTCCAGAGAGATGTTGCAGTGTTGGTCCCCCATACCTAGTCCCTGAAGTGATAAGTGATGCCATGAAAGCAGATGGAATGTGGGTGTGCTACGGTCAGAGCAACCATCCCCCTCCTCTGCCAAAGGAGGGGGCACGGGGAGCGGGGGGGGGGGGAGAGAGAGAGAGAGAGAGAGAGAGAGCGCACGAGAGCACACGAGCAAGCGAGCACCTTTGCTTCTTCGAGCCAGCGTGGAAAGGATCCAGGGTTTGCATCCTAACCTTTTGGACAGTCTGGGCTAAGGTCTGGGCTTCATCTCTTTTGAAATGTACCTGCTTAGAGACATAGGTCTTCCTGGGACCCTGCAAACTTAACCCAGGGACCTAGTCAAGGCTGTAACCATTTGGCCCTGTTGAGGAGATAAGTTTGATTATCCTTCTGGATCAGAGCAATTAATTTAGACAAATGGCTACAGATCCATTTCTCATGGCAGGTGAAGAGTGAAATGTTTCTAGGGGAAGTGAATGCAGACATTCACTATCTTTATGTTGTGTTCATTCCTGTGTCTCAGGTGGCTCAACTGTTTTACAGGAGCACTGAGGAATCCAGGGAAGTTTTATTTTCCCCACACGGCAACCTTTACAAGTCCCCATGGGAGAATGACTTCGTGTGACTCAGTCAGAGTGTGGTTTCCGAGTTCCCATAACTGAAGAAGCTTCCAAATCCTGAATCTGTGTCTGAAAAAAAATTTAGAATAGTTGTGATGCCTTTATAGGTACGGGAGACGTTTTTTGCATCTCTTATGAAACTAGGGTTGGGCGTAACCGTAAGGACTTCAGAGGCAGAATGCCAAAGCGCAGCCAAGAAGAATGAGTATTGATTAGGACAGTATTGTCCGATACAAACAGAATGTGAGCCACAGGTATAATTTTTAATTTTCTAGTAGCCACGTTAGAAAAGTAAAAAGAAGTAGGTGAAGTTAATTTGAATACTACTTTATTTAGCCCAGTGTGTCCAAAATATTATCGTTTCAACATAAAACGGATGTAAAAGTATTAATGAGATTATTTATGTTCTTTTTTTCATACTGAATCTGCAAACTCCAATGTGTCTTTTACACCTTCAACACATCTTAGTTCAGTCTGGTCACATTTCAAGTGTGCAGTAGTCATGTGGCTGGTGGCTACCATATTGGATGGTGCAGGGTTAGGAAATGAAGCAAGGGGTGAAGAGAAATACAGGGAAACATTGTAACACAAGGCTAAACCTAAAAAAACCAGAGGAAAGCAGAGCTGGGTCGTCTGGTTATAACTGCATCTCACTGTGCCTCCCCTCACAAACCTTACCCGATCTCATCAGCTTAAAATAATAAGATGCTCTGAATCTCTTCAGAAGCAACACACTGTGTGTGCCATTCCTTTGGTGATTAGTCACAAACATCTTGAATCTTTTCCACCCTTTGAACTGTTGTGAAAAAGGTAGATTCCTTGGATTTTCCTGTTTGCGACACCTCCACGGGCAGGTTATCTGAGAGCTGGGACTGTGTCGTTTTTCCTTGCATTCTCCACTAGTGCTTGAAACACAGTAAGCACTAGATAAATATTTGTTGATTTGATTTTCAGCCCTAAAGCAAAGGTTAGCTTCAAAGGCTGAATTCCAGCTCAGGACCTGTGGCCTAGGTCTCCTTTGTGTTAGAAACCTAATGGTATATGTATTGAGCACATAAACATTGGGATTTGTCACTTTGCAACAGGATTTGTCACTTTGTATTAGGCGTTCAACATCCAGAAGGTGAAAAAATTGTTCCGTTTTCTCCTTTTTACCGAGGGCTTAACAAAAGTCTTAATTAATTCCTTTTGGCATTTATGTCCCAGTGCTGATAGTAATACCTTCCTGTACACGTAAATAAGCTGTATTTGCTGATAAACCCAAGGTATGCATTTGGGAGCTGCTACTTTCTTGGTGGGTTAGTTATTAACAATAACTTCGTTATTAACAGACACTCAGCCCGTAACTTATGTGCAGGGAAGTTCTTTTGAAACCAAGCACCGGTATCTTACAGTTGCCTTCATTTGTTCTCTTTGACTGTAATTGTTGGGTAGAAGCATAGACTTATCCACAGAGCCCAGGCAATTTATTTTTACTGAAGCCTACCTAAGAACTGCTTAGGTAGCTTTTCTCTGTGAGATTAAATACGACCTTCACTGAATCATGTTAGCAGGGCCAGCAGCTAGAAAAATAAAGACTAAACCAAACCTTCAGCAAAGAAATTCCCAGCTGCTCAGCAGGTCAGAGCTTTCGTGATTGCTTTCTTCCAATGAAAACACTGTAGATTAGTTTTAAGTGAATTCTAGTAGGTTTGGGGATTTGCAACTGACAGAAGAACAGGAAAGTGTAATCTCACTTTAAAATCGTAATCCTGAAGGTAAATCTTTATTGACTCTTTGTGGGGACGTTGGGATTTTGTTTGTATGGGAAAACTTAACTCATGTGCACTGTTGAGCTGACCTGGAAAGTTAAGGTCCTCAGGGATGAGGGACAGAGAAGTGAGACAAGAAGCTGGTGCCCCCAGAGGATGCCCTGGGCAAGTGGGGGTGCTCTAGGTGGCTCCGAGCACCGAGCACCGACCCAGATGGTCCCCTTTCTTCTGTCCGTTACAAAAGCAAAGTCCAAAGGCCCCAGGAGGGAATGTGGATGAACTGCTATTTCCACTTCCTGCTGGTGCGTCAGGAAGTCGGGGTGAGTTTAAAATATGATAGGAGAGGATTTATTTATTTGCCTCTCTTACAGGTGCTTTGAATGCTTCAAGACATTTTTTTTTTTTGCTTTTTGCTTTTTTTTTTTTTTTTTTTTTTTTCCAAAGTCAGGGTGCAATTTGGGCCGCCGTCTGGGCCCTGAAAGGAAACAGTGGACAACTCTGGTCATTCATCCAGTCGTCGCTTAACTTAACAGGTGTGTACTCATCTCCACGTGGAGGGAGTAGGTCTAGAAAGGTAGCGAAGTGCTCAGCTTGGAATTGAGTGAGCTCGGTAGATGACCTGTGCTCCCTGCAGTGAGGGGCCTTTGTCTGGGCGGCTGAGACCTCAGTTCCAGCAGTGATTTTTTGGTGTCTGAGCATCCCTTTTGGATGTCTTCTTCCACCCATCAATGGGCCACACGGGGTTGTCTCAGATTGTAGGGGAGGTGACAGTGCTAACATGGCACGTTTTGGGGCCAACTGTGCACATGTTATTTTCTAAAGGACAGAGTCTTCGTAAATCATATAATAGGCATAAAACAGCATCTTGTTTTGTTGTTCTGGCTGTCTCTCTACCGTTTCCGCCCCCCCCCCCCCTCTCAGTTTGGCAAGTCGAATTCAGCTGTCTGGCTGTTGTCTGGTGTCGGGGCTGAGTCTCGATAGTTATCTCCACTTTCTCTTTCCCTTCCCCTGAGGGGAGATGGTAACTGGCAGTGCTGCTGATGACAGAGGGCTCTGAAGCGCCCCCTGGAGGTTTGTGCTGGGAGAACGTCTGCCTTCACATACCATCCAGGAGAGGCTTTTGCCTCGCACGGCTTGACATGGCATCGCCGTGAAGGGGAAATTGGCTCTTGTTTAATTTTGAAAATCCGTCCTCTCTCTCCCTCTCTCTCCCTCTCCCGCTGTGTGTGTCTGGAGGGGATGGGCCAGTAAGTTACCTTCAAGTTACCCGGAAGTAAAGAATGCTTGTCCACGGGAGGACACTGAACTTGACTCCTCTAGGTGCTTCATCTGAGTGGCATCAGACAATATTTGTCCTTTTGTGTCTGGCCTATTTCACTTAGCAGAATGTTTTCCAGGTTCATCCATGTTGGAGCATGTGTCAGAATGTCCTTCCTTTTTTTTTTTTTTTTTTTTTGCAGTATGCGGGCCTCTCAGTGCTGCGGCCTCTCCCGTTGCGGAGCACAGGCTCCGGACGCGCAGGCTCAGCGGCCATGGCTCACGGGCCCAGCCGCTCCGCGGCACGTGGGATCTTCCCGGATCGGGGCACGAACCCGTGTCCCCCGCATCGGCAGGTGGGCTCTCAACCACTGCGCCACCAGGGAAGCCCTAAAAGTATGTTTTGAGTCCCTGCTTTCAGTTCTTTCAATCCAGTGGATCATACGGCAATTCTAGGTTTAACCTTCTGAGAAACCATTTTCCACAGCGGCTGCGCCATTTTACGTTCCCATCAATAATGCACAAAGGTTTCAATTTCTCCATATCCTTGCCAAAAATTCTTTCCTTTAATTTTTTTTTTTTTTTGATAATAGCCATCCTAATTGGTGTGTGGCGGTCTCTCATTGTGGTTTTGATTTGCATTTCCCTAATGGCTGGTGATCTTGAGCATCTTTCCATGTGCTTCTTGGCCATTTGTATATCTCTTTGGAGAAATGTTTATTCTAGTATTTTTTTTAACATCTTTATTGGAGTATAATTGCTTTCCATTGTTATGTTAGTTGCTGCTATGTTAGTTGCTGCTGTATAACAAAGTGAATCAGCTATATGTATACATATATCCCCATATCCCCTCCCTCTTGCGGCTCCCTCTCACCCTCCCTATGCCCATTTTTGAATTGGTTATTTGTTTTTTTGTTGTTGTTGAGTTGTAGGATTGAGTCATTCTTTTTGTGGGTTCCAAAGTGACATACAAGTATGGTCTGGAAACTCAAAAGATTCTCCATCATTACTGTATGTGTAGCATGTCGCACAAAACCATTTTTCAAATTTTGAGATGTTATAGGGCTGATAAAGCACCTATTGAGGAATTAAATTATACTGAATTAAGTACATCAGAGTGGAGCGGAAAATGGGGAATCAGCTAAAAGTACTTAACCTTCTCATAGAGTACTAGAATTGGAAGTTTTCCTAGAGATTATAGTCTGTTCCTTCATTTTTACAGCTGGAGAAATCAAGCAACCTGCCCAGGGTCATGTGGTTGGATTAAGTACTTAGTACATTTTGTTGAACTCTGTAGTAAAGAGTTAATTTTTTTCTGTTGTATTTTGAATCCTAAAATTTCTAGTGAGAGGATAAACATAGCAGTGCTTGAATATGGTAGTGAATTAATCGTAGCAGCCTCTCATATGGTACCTTCAATACTTGGGGCTCATCAAAAAGCCCTAGTATTGCGGTATTTTGGGATAAAAGTGAGTAAACGCAGCCTCCAGACAACATTTGGGGGCATGAGAATTTAAACATAATACATTCAGTAATGGTTCAATACTACTACTTGAGCGGATGAAAAAAAATATTGCTGTAATAACAGATCTCTTAGGAAAAATGAATAAAAGCATTTGTGTATTTATTGTGAATAATCAACAGAATGAGAAGCCATTTATTTGTCCTTATAAGAGCTATAGTAGATGAAAAAATGCAGTGAAATATCCACTTTACAGTAGCAAATTAATTGTTGGTTTACTTTTATGCTCTGCTCAAATTTTTCACTTCACTCAATTCTTTTGAGAAGTTGGTCTTTATCGCATAAGGTAGCCTGACAAGCTAACATACAGATTATAACTGGGAGTCAGTTGTAGATAATTGGGAAGCAGATAGATAACTGCAAAAATTTGTATTAAATTTGTATTCCCTTCAGGCTTGGGGCCAAAGCTTTTATTTTATTTTTTTTATTTTTGGCTGCGTTGGGTCTTCATTGCTGCGCAGGGGCTTTCTCTAGTTGCAGAGAGCCAGGGCTACTCTTTGTTGCGGTGCGGCTTTCTCTAGTTGCAGAGAGCCGGGGCTACTCTTTTGTTGTGTTGCGCGGGCTTCTCACTGAGGTGGCTTCTCTTGTTGCGGAGCACGGGCTCTAGGCGCTTGGGCTTCAGTAGTTGTGGCGCAAGGGCTTAGTTGCTCTGCGGCATGTGGGATCTTCCTGGACCAGGGATCGAACCCGTGTCCCCTGCATTGGCAGGCGGATACCTAACCACTGTGCCACCAGGGAAGTCCCCCAAGGCTTTTTAAAAAGTCTGTAAAATTAGCCTCAAGTAATATGAAAAGAAATGTGATGATGAAGTTAAGTTGAAGACTCCTTTCTGCAAACAAGTATTTTAAATACAACTCTCATAAGAGTTAATTCCTTCAAACAGATGTTTCTGGACTGCTGGTGTGACGCCCGGTGCGTGGAGATGCAAACTTGACAATTTCATGTTCTCACAGAGCTTATCATTTACTTAGAGAGACAGGCAGGGAAATAACCATCTATAGGAACAAAAAGAATGAAATATGTGCTTAATAGAAGCACAGCAGCAGACGGCTACGGGAGGGAAGAGGAAGGAGCTCTATCTTTGACCAGGGATGAGCTTCACCATGAACTCCCACCTGTGGTAGGAGGGGGTCAGGGTCAACTGGTGGCTCATGGGTGCTCAGGGAAGTAAGAGCAAAACCATGAAGGAAGGGTAGGAGATTCCTTACACTCTTGGAGGATGGAGAGTTCTCTGGTCTGATGGGAACAGGCAGGTCAAGGGAGTGTCAGGGACCGTTCCTGGTGGCCACAAAAAGTTCCTTCAGTGCTTGTGTTCCTGTGTTTTCTAGCAAGGAAAGGCTTTATTCTGAGCATAGGGCAAGCTTTTGGGAGGAAGGGTTATTGAGGATTTGGAACATCTGCCTCGTTTACATTTTAGAAGACGATACGTAATGACTCCTAGCAGTTGGATGTGGCAAAGCTGTGAGCCTGCCACAGTTAAGAGGAGCTATGAGAAGGTATAAGAATGACGCGTGCATTTCATTCATAGACACATGGGCATTGCAGGAAGGACCAGACTGTGCTTTTGATAATAACCAGACCTGTCTCTGAGATGCTTTCATACATTTGTAAGAGGAAGTGATACACAGGTACAAAACTATTTTTTGTACCCTCTTTTGTTTGTTTTGATTTAGTTTATAAAGAGAGGGAAGTTATCATGAATAGGTTTACAATACTTAAGTAAGGAGGAGATAGAGACGGCTGCTGTTAGTAGAGATGAGAAACCCAAGTTAGAGAACCAAGGCGATGGCAAGGTGCCCCCAAACAACAGCTTTGCACAGCAGAAGTGTTTAGGACAAGGCATCCCCGTGGCTCCGAGAGTGACTGGATCTGGCTGTCGTCTCAGCAGTGAGACTGGCAGTTGCAATAGGACATGCGGTGTGCTTGGCCATGTTTTCCGAGAGACACCGTGGAAGACCCTGGAAGGGCTGGTTTATGGAACCTTAGAGTCAAGCCTCAACTACAGGGACTTAGGAAGCCCGGAGGGAGCCGGGAGTATTGGTGCACCAGGTGGGGCTTCTTCCCATCTGCATCCCCGCAGCATGACCAGGTGACAGTGGCACCACCATCCGGTATGAAGGCCATAACTTGGTTGATGGCTGCATTGATGGCATTTATTGGATATCTGCTGGGCTCTTCACTTAGGTTTGAAGATCTTATTCAAAGGCCCAAGATATTTCTGTGTTATATTTCAATATATCATGCTCTACATTTATTATCAACAACTGCCTTGTTGACCTGATTATAAATTTTGGAGTGCTGTTATGTGAGGGCTCAGCAAAATGACTTGCATCTACCCAGTACTCAAGAAATGTTGGATGAATTAAATCGTAATGATTGACCTAGCTCTGCATTTGTAATTTCCTCTCCAGACAGACTCCTTGGTAGGACCTTAGAGCTAATGGGGCTCATGTGCTGGGTTTTCTAGTGAGAAAAGGAGGCCCAGACAGCAGGTGGGAGGCACCTTAGCCACGTGTGCATGTGCCCTGGGGTGTACCAGGGTGTTTCCCCTCATCAGTCGGCAGGGACCCTTGTTAAGGTGCAAGGACAAATGTCTCTCTGTTAACTAGCCAGGCTTAGTGAGCCTTCCAGCTGTTTCTTTACCATATCCGCCCAGTTTTCCTGGGGCACGGCTTTTCCGTATTGCTAATGGTTCAAACCCGCTATCAGGCTTCCTCCCTCTTGCCTTTGTTGTTATTCTTCCTTTTGTTCGGAATGTTTTTCCTTCCTTTTCGCCTGAGAATCCCCTACCTTTCCAGGCCCACTTCAGACGCCCCCTCTTCTTTGAAGCCTTCCCAGTGTTCTCTCTTCCGGGCTTTGACATAATATAGTAAAACTCCCCCGAAATGCCTTCCAAAAAACTCACCTATATAAAATGCAGGGTCCTTTGATTGGGAGGTTAATGAAATGACTGGGGTGAGTCTGATGCAGAGAATGAACCAAGAAACAGTTGTGTTGAAAGCCTGAGTTCAAGAATCGGGGTATATTGTAGCATCAGCCACATCCTGGAAGGTTTAATCATCTGTGGTTTGTTTCTCTCGCATCACCGTCAGCCTAGTTTTCGAGCTGGTTGTTTAGGTTCCAGCCTCCATCATTACCACGTAAACTTTTTGAAGACAGAGATCATGTCCCCATCATCTTTGTACCCACCACAGAGCTTTCCACAGGACTCAGCTCCATAAGGTTTTTTGAATGAAACGCTAAATACATGTAATTCAAAAGTTGTTAACGTACTTGATTCGCCTGGAAAATGTCGTGAGAATAGTGAAATTATTCTTCTTTGGGTTGCATGCTTTTTTGCAGTCATTTTTCCCCTGCTTGTTTATTACTTGTTCATATTAAGTTTCATCCATCACAACATATAGTTCATGTCATCTGCCTTTTCCTCCCCATTCCCTGCCCCCAGAGGGTTCTTCAGGAGGGATTCATCCACTTTCTTATCAATAAATAATTACTACACATCATCATATGCAAGGAGCTGTACCTGATGTTTTGGGAGTTCTGAAGATGAGTAAGATGTGATTCCTGCTCACAAGAACTTTAGCCAGAGCTCTGCCTATTTTCAAGTACATGAAGCTGTGAGCTTTGGTTGAGTTTAGAAAGTGAAGGAATTGGTGGGATAAGAAGTCAGAAAGGTGGGACGGGGCTGAGTTATGGTGGCTGAGAGTCCAGATTTTATTCAGTGGGCACTGTGGAGCCCCTGAAGGGTTTTGAGTCAGGTGATAAGACGTTTGGGAAGATTGATCTGGCCAACACTGTGCAGGGTAGAGATGATGCTAATATTCCAGAACATGGACCCTGGGTACCGTCCTGCTCCTTGCGAGAGATTCTGGCTGGGTCCACTCTGCTATGAGATGAGGCACTGGCTCTCCTCTTCGGAATTTCTTTGGGGAAGTCTTAGCGGAGACCAAAGCAGTCATCCCATACTTTTCCTTTGACTAGAAGCTGCCTTTTTATCTATTTCTTCCTCACAGTAGCTCTGCCAAGTTGCTATTAAGGTCTCCGTTCATAGATGAAGAAACTAAGATTCGGAGAGGTTACAGGTTGTGAGTGGTGAGGTTCCAGTAGTCAGGTGTGCTTGACACCAAACCTGAGCTCTCTGCAAGCACCTTCTGCTTTTGCAAGGAGGGGGAAGGAAACCGGTGTGGTCCTGGGAGGGGATGGCAGCGAGGGAGAAATGGTAACAATACAGTGGATGCCAAATCCAATTTTCAGGTACCGTGTGGAACTTGTTTAGTGGCAGTTAAGTATCGTTTAAAAATATTTGAAGACATTTATGCAGCTTGTAGAGGAGAGATGTGTTCTTGGTTCAGCAGGTCTTATTGTATTTAGGGTGGCTAGCAATGCTGGCTCTCACTTCCAGTTGGAATGCATTGGTAATCAGGATGCCTTATTGTAGGAATAGAATCATTAGTGTATACGGTTATAGCTCGTGTGTTGGATCTCAACCTGATTTGAACAAAAAGAGCTGAACTGAATGGCTGTATAATATTATATAATAATAAGTAGTAGAGTAAGAAGAGGAAGGAGAAGGAAAAAAAGAAGCAGCAGCAGTAGTAACCTTACTGAGAGTTTACTGGCTGAGGGGACAACTCACACGAAATCCCCAGAGGAAAAATGGCAGCAAGAAGGAAGCTGTCAGGGACCCTGTGGATGTGGAATGAGGGAGGGAGTCAGTCATTTATCCTTATCCAGGGGAAGAGATAGACATTGCTCTTCAGTGCCCACCTTTTTCAGAGCAAATTATTTTCAGGCAACCATCTTAGGGGGAAGCATCGGTTTTCAACATCATCGGCCAGTAATGGATTTGAAATCAGATGGTAGCAAATCATTTTGCCATTTTATGCAAATAGATTTTCTCAGAAGTTTCCAACATGCTGGCCTTTCTAAGAATCCCTGTTATTTGACTTTTCAAACTTAAGTAATGAAAGCATTGCCATCTCCTTTCTTCCTCACGTCCCCTTGTCTTTCCTTTTGTTCCCTGTGGGACAAAAACATACCCATCGTAGGTCTTAGAGAATCATACGGCAGTGGCAGGTAGTATGCAGTGACTTGGGCGATATAAACAGCTCAGAGAATTTAGGTCCTGCCCATTTCCTGCCATGTTCCTCCTTCCCAAGCTACTTTGTGTGTCTCAGTGATCCACTCTGTGGTCCATAGTTTTCTCACATGCACCATCTTATTTAACGTTTCCTGTACTATCCCCGTGTACTTGAGGACCAAGATGTTCTTTTCCGGGCTTTTGTATTGCTGGCTTAGCTGGATGGCTCCAGGGATACCCATCTATTCATGGAAGGAGGGACAGTCTGAAATGAAGTCCCCACTTAACTGCCAAAAGGAGAAGTCATGCTTTTCAGACTTTGCTTTACTGAAAAGGCAGTGCCCAGAGGACATGCTGATTAAGGCAAAAATAGGGTTGCTTCTTTTCCCATTTTCCATATGGAAAGAAGGTTTGAACATGCAGTATGATCTTGAGTCCATATGCTTTGAAATCTGTCCATGATTCTTGCTGTGCTGAATTGCAGAATCTGATGCCATCTAGGTACTTGGGTCTGGGGCCAAACACACCCAGTGGTCCCAGCATGATTTCAAATTTATGAAATATTTTTTAAAAGTCAGCCTACCCTTTTAGGTCCTTACTGCCTTCCATGAGTTCTTCTAGAAAATACTCTTTTAAAAGGTGATGGATTTTTAAAAAATGCTCTTAGAGTTTCATAATTTAGTTGTATCTGGAAAGTAATTTCTCTGTGTGACTTCACACAGCTTTCTCATCTTTTATTTTTTTTACAAGAAAGAATATTACATTTGTATATGTAACATGCATATAGATTTAGATCATTGTAGTGTTTTTTTGTTTGTTCATTTTTTTAGAAAACATGTCTCACACATGGTTAAATCGTCTAGGAAACATTTGACCCATGGCTGGGTCAAAAGGTATCCTTTAAAATTTTTGATACCTATGGCCAAGCTACTGTCTGGAAAATTTGTACCTATTTGTCCTGCAACCCATAGTACATATGAGATGTAAAGCACTATTCTAGATGTGTTACAGGGTTCCTTATCTAATCCTTACAAAGCCCTTTGGGAACAGATAGGGTTGATAACCTGCCTAAGGTCACACAGCTAATAAGTGATAGAGCTGGGGTTTAGAACCAGGCTGGAGTTCACACTGTTGCCTTTTCTGCTCTGTTACTGCCATGGCAGCCCTTGTGAGGAAATTAACCAAGGGATGCTGTGATAAGACTCTTTCTTCCTTCTGTGAGTCCCTGGGTGTGGATAGAAGCTCTTCTTTAACCCTTATTCTGGATGCGTCAGATAAGAAAGGTGCAGAATGATTTTCCTGAGGCAAAAACTTTGGTCTTTACATTCTTTCAGAAACTGTACGATTCAGACAGTGTTCTCAAAGAGAGATCTTGTGAACTCCAGCCCCTTTCCTCAGCTCTTCCTTGCCCCCTTGTTCTGCTGGCTGCAGGCTTAGACAGTCAGGAGACTGTTAAAATCTCACCCTTATGACCCTTTTTCCTGCTCCTCCTCCCTCACG
Organism: Platanista minor; assembly: GCA_004363435.1. NCBI lineage: Eukaryota > Metazoa > Chordata > Mammalia > Artiodactyla > Platanistidae > Platanista > Platanista minor. The sequence continues at coordinate 18,507 of RJWK010035521.1, forward strand.
GAGGTCTTGGTAGGATCCATCATGGATGCCTGTTGGGAGGCTCAAGTGGTTGCCAGCATCCCCCGGGGGGTATGTCAAATAGAGGTGGGAAGGTTTTGCAAAGTTTTGCTCGGGGACTTCAGCTTTTAAACCCTTGCTTCTCTTTGCTGCTGGATCTGGTGAGATGGATCACACGTGCACATACACACACACACACACACACACACACACACACACACACACACAGTATTTTCACCAGTGCAGCCCTGGAGTCATACAAGGTCAAAAGACTTCCTCTTTTAGGAAAAGCCCCAGACAGCTCACTGTCTTCTTGTTCCATCCTTGTTTGTGGGTGATTTGTATTCTTAATTGCTCCGCCCTCAGAACAGAGACCAACAAAACAGAAAGTGTAGGGAAATGTCACCACAATTCGGCTCTGTGTTTTCTTTCTGGATCTGTAGGCCCGCAGGACTCAAACGCTCATGTTCCTGAAATGTTCCTGACGTGAGGAAGCAACTGTCGGAACTAGCGTGGTGTCCAAGATAAGCTTGGGAAACACACCTGTTTTCTAGTGTGTATGTCTGAGAACCCCAAGGTTCTCAGACATACACACGTGTAGATGAATCCTGTCCACTCAGGGTTGAAGCCTGTCTTGGATGCTGGGGTCTCATGTTAAAGGAGCTCAGCGGATGGAGAATCAGCTTTGGCAGGGGTTAAGCCACAGTTTCCTCCTCTGAAAATGGAAATAATAGGGTTGTTGTGAGGGTTAAAGGAGATAATATAGAAAGAGCGTAGAGTTTAATACCAGGTACATATCATCGTCATTGCCATCATCGTGCCACCACCATCTTTACCTGCTGAGGAATCAGGAGAGCATTTTTTTGGAGGCAAGTTCAACTTTTTCAATGCATATATTTATTTATAAGCAACTCAATTCAGTGCATGTAAATGTAATCTCTGGCGTGAGTGCCTTGGCCCTTTTGGTAGGAAGTCTCTGGGGCTCCTTCACCATGACCGTCGTTAGCCTTGCTATGTTTTCTTTCTTCACACTGCCTGGAGGAAGTGTGTGTGCAAGGATCTCTGAATTGAATCTCTACCCAAGTCCAGCAGAACTAAAACCGTTCAATGTACATTAGATGTCTCACGTGGCAATGATATACCTGTGCTTTCATTCAAAATTATTTTAATTGTAAGAGTTAAACTTTCCAGACAATTCCTTGAGTAAATTTACATTTGTGCCACTTGGAGTATTTAGTCTTCTTGTTTCACGTGATGGTTCCGCAGAGCAGTAGGGCTTATAAGAAGTGGGAGGGTGGTGCACATACCCGTCTCAACAGATGACGCAGTTCTCACACTGCGTAAACTATAGTGAACAGCAACAAATAAACGTGATTTAACTTGATACCCATGAAAGTATTCTTTGTAATAAATCTGATTTTCGAAATCAAATATTTAAAATGTAGGAAGAGGAATGATGTCATTACCAATGTTATTGTAAGGGAACCCTAGGGAGGATATTTTAAAGAATTTTTGAATCTTATTTGAAACTTTTCTTATATTATAAATAAGTCTTTTTTGTATTAGATTGGTAAAGAAAAATGTATATGTACTGCTAGGTAGAACTACTGTAAAGGCAGTAATAATTTTTAAATGGCTACCTCAGATGTCAAATGAAAAAAAATATTCAGCAAAAGTACTTCCTCACTTTTTAATAGGCAAAAGCAGTTTGCATCAAGGTTTTCCATTTCAGGACTAGAAAATGTGCCGTTATTCACTAACTCAAGCACAGTGCATGCCAGATTAATTTATCATGTAAGTACAATTTAAGGAAGAAGATGCTGATTTTCTTGTATAACATGGGAACAACAATATAGTCCAAGGATAGAAATAACTTGAAATTAATTACAGATCCCAAATCCCTTCTTTGTGATCCAAAAAAGCTCTGAAAACTGAAAGTTTTTATCATGACTCACTTGTCAGTAGAGTCTGCCTAGAATTGGCATGAAGCTATTTATAGCTTTTACTAATCCCAATCAGTGTGAATGCTCACGTTTTACTGCAGAAATATTACTGTGTTAGATTAAGGGGTTCTGCTCTGGAGATTGCTGGGGGTGTTATGTTCTATACGGTATAGGCACCATATTATCTCTCTCAAATCCCCAGGCTGCTGAATTCTGAAACATATCTGGTCCAAGGATTTTGAATAAAAGAGCAGTTGTCTCCCATGACTTGAACATCCCCTCATCCTGGTTTTTCCAAGGACAGTTTCTCTTTACATCTGTTTAGAGGAAAGGTATAATTATGAATAAGGCCCCATTCACGCTCAGAAGTGTTCCATTTTGGACAATAAATGATCGGTCACCATACTGACCATCTGTGCATTCTGGGTAACGGAATGCTGATGAGCATCAATAAGTTTCTTGTGAATTTCCATATGTACAACTTTGAAATAAATAAGCTTCCAGATTATATCTTGAAAGCCTAAAATAATGTGAGGCAGTGTTTGTAAGAAATAATTTTTAAAATGTAAAAAAATACATATCCACTGCTTTCTTAGACGAATTCTCCATAGTATTTATATATACACTTTTTTTTTTTTTTTTTAAGGGCAAATCATCATTTTCCTTACCGTAATTGCTTGTGTACCAGCCTTCTTTTACTAGGCTGCAAGCCCCCTCTCTGTTCCCCTTCACATTATCTTTGATGCCTGGCATCCACAGTCAGGTCATAGTTTATTAACTTAGCATCAGTCTTTGCCATACTCTTAGGCCCTTGGAACAGAGTGGTGAGCAGACAGAATTGGTCTTGGGCCTTATGGAGATCGTTGTCTAGGAAGGCAGACAGATTTGAGGCCTGGCCTGGCCTGCCAATGACGTGCTTCTGAAGCTAAGACTTGAACAGTGTGAGTCAGCCAGTGAAAGGCGATGCCCTTGAGGACGGCAGGTACAGAGACCTTGGGCTGTCCTGCTGGCCGGAGGGTCAGGGAGTAAGGCCAGCAGAGGGAGGGGAAGCTGGAGCCAGTGTGGGTGACAACAGTGGGCTTTAAGCAGATCATGTCTATGCTTTTACGAGAGCGTTCTGGCTGCCTGGCAGATAGCAGACCGGGGTTGGGAGGTGGTGGGGAGCTGTCAGAATGGCTGCTTGGTGCCGGCTTTGCTGAAGGAAGGAATTGTTCTGGACCCGCTGGTTTCACTGTCTATTCTTACAGTGTTATAGTTACTCTCTTGGGAAACAGTAAATACGTGCTCTGCTTGTTACTTGGAGGCCAAAGCGGTTACTGAAATGATCAGCCAAGTGAGAGCAAGAAGAACTGCAGGTTATTCAGGCTTCTGTTTTCCCCACGTTGAGGAAGAGTTGTAAATAAGAAACAAAAAGCAATAAAATAAAATTCAAAAATTAAACAAAAAAACAAAAAGAGGAATGTACCACAATGCTCACTGCAGCACTATTTACAGTAGCCAGGACATGGAAGCAACGTAAGTGTCCATCGACCCATGAATGGATAAAGAAGATGTGGCACATATATATATATACAGTGGAATATTACTCAGCCATAAAAAGAAACGAAATGGAGTTATCTGTAGTGAGGTGGATGGACCTAGAGTCTGTCACACAGAGTGAAGTAAGTCAGAAAGAGAAAGACAAATACCGTATGCTAACACATATATA